>QANW01009953.1:1262560-1375850 GCA_003254865.1 Dryas drummondii | reverse complement strand
GGGGGGAAAGAGGCGCACAAGAAAAGACACAGACGCGCATGTTACACGGTATCTCTAACCTGCCATATAAAAATAAAAAATAAAAACCCTGCCGTTTATTATACAATAATAAAACTATATATATATATATATCTCCAAATAATATAGTCATAACTCATAATAGGTTTAGTGCCATGATATAACTTATAATGTATAACAAAGTGAATGATTGAAAATAATTCTCCCAAGGGCCAAGGCCCTATTATATATATCTCCATGATAACATTATTATAAGTTTAGTGCCATGATAACCCAAAGAATAAATTACAACAATAATTGGATGCACAAATATATATATATATACTTCACTCATTACTCTACTCTGGCCCAACGAACATTTGTAATTTGTGTGGACATTATTATTGTGCATGTGATCTAATCATCATTTAAGCTTTGGTTGACTGATGTAATTGTCATATGAAAAATAGACCTTTTCGCACTTTATTTTCTAGAACATATAATGTATCACTTTACCACTAAATTTTAAATAATGTTATAAAATGCTTAATTTCGTTATGTTTGTCAGCTCAGTCATTAGAAATGCTGGAATGGATGCCTTGACAAACTTGATGAAATTGCATTTTCAAAAAAATTTGAAGTTTGAGTGATTTAGTGATAAATTATAAGTTTTACCCGGTAAAAAGCGAAAAAGTCTATGTGTTGGATGACAATTGCGTAAATAAATCTTAAATATTCTATATCTTAAACTAAAAACAAATTAAGTAACACAAGTGCACGACTCAACAGAGAAATTCTTGAATTCATCACTGCAACTACTAATTTATTGGTCGTTTTAAAGCACAAAACATATATTGATATATGAAGTCCATGCGAGAAAAATAGTAATAAATAAACAATTAAAAGACATGTATTAGTGCGTACATCTGTAGATTAATCTCTAATTGTCTTAAGTTATTTAGTATTTATAAGTTAATGTTGGAATGCAATTTTTTATAACAGGTGTACATAATTATTGTGTATGAAAAAAATTGTACTGATCAAGATATCATTGAGTAAAAGCTCACCTTCTTAGCTTTTGAATATTTGTATTTATTTAGTAAAAGATTTATCGAGATCTCCAAGGGTTAAAATTAACCAACATACATGATACACATATCTGTTTCTCAAATACAATTACAAGTAAATCTAAGAATTATGATGAAAGTAGGAAGTTTGAGTTTTATACTTTTTTTTTTGTCTATTATGTTTATCAATGTATGAGTTAATATAAAATGAAAAACATGAATATAAGAGGTGTATAGACCGTGACACATGAAAGCTTTACTCCCTTAAGTTGTGGTTAGAGGAGGAGTGGTACAACTGTACAAGTGTACAAGTGTACAACGTACATAAGAGATTTTGATTTTGATTTTTTTTTGGGGGGGGGGGGGGTTCATAGTTCGTACAGATGATTAGGACAGCATATTGGTAGTTAGTTGGTTGTATAGCCGTATAGGGGCTTATGTCCCTGCCACGTAGCCAATAGATCATTAACTGCTTTCACCAGATATATAAATATATTATATATTCGTACCCATCACCGTGCAAGTCGATGCAAGTTTGATAGCTTTTAATATAAGTATCTCACTCACTTGAGTCACCCCTTACGTGGTCCAACAACAATACTTGTTCCGATCTCTGTTGGAGAAACTCCTCCACTCTCCTTTTATTAGTTTTTTTTTTTGGTCTGTTTTCATTCAAATTATGAACTCAATTTTTATATATTTATTTAGAATTAAAAGATAAAAAAAATACATACTTTTGTGAGAAGAGGTTGGAGGTGTAAGAGAATGGAAAATGTTGTCTAACATTGAAAAATTATTATAGTCTTGAATAAGTTTATGAGTCTTGAGCGCCAATTGATTTTGACTTAGATAATCCAATTTTTTTTAAGGTATTCAAGTAGGTTGATCGACATGTATTAGACCACATATGCTATACGTTACTCAATATGAGTTGTTTACGTATTTAGTTTGAATGACATCACATGTGCATAAACATGTAGGAGAATGTGGATCTTCATCAGCTCCTCTAGTTGGAAGCAAGTATTGTTATTTGTTCATGTATCAAACTTTGAAACCAAACCATTTGAACGAGGAAAGAATCTGTATTTATCAGAAATAGTGTGTTGGTCTAGACGGTTTGAAATATTGAACTATAATGTATGAACACCAAAATATGTCCACTAAATAAGATTATTTTAAGTTTCCATCCATGACTTAAGAATAATCACAAAATTGACTAAAAAACATTAGCAAAAGATCTTATCTCGTACTTAATGTCAATTTCTATACCTTCACTGAAAACTGTCTACATTAATAATTGGAATGGATTCCATCTTTTATACCTACCCTGAAAACTATCTAGCTGTGTTAATAATCCTGAGTTAAGTTCATTTTCTGTGCCTACCCTTATATTGGACAAGCATATATTATGTTCTTAAACCCTTACTTCACCAAATTGTATCTACAGCAACATTAACCAAATTGGATCTGCAGTAACATTAAGTCATCACCAACAATAAACACAATATCAGCAAATGAACTTATTTTCTGTAAATAATCCTGAGTTAATATAATTTTCTATACCTTCGCTGATCGAAAACTAACTACCTGCAATAATAATCCTGAATTAATTTCATTTTCTATGCCACCCTCATTTTCTATGCAAGTTGTATACTTGTATCTGCAGCAACACTGTTGAAAATTAATGCACATTATTGGAAAATACTACAAAATTTTAGAGACTTCCTCAAAGCCCATACAAATTAAAGCTAGAATATTCCACATAGTTCTACATAATTCTAAAAGTCTAGAAGATAGCTTGATAAGAAGCAAGAATATTCTAGATAAATCTATTAGTAACTATCTTAACTAGAGAAGTCTACATAATTCTACATAAAAGAAGAGTCTAGAATATTAAGCTTATATAAGAATGTACTAGAACATAATTAAAAGTAGTATATTCTAGAACCTACTAGTAGCATGTGGCTAATAGATGTTCTAGAGAAGTCAAGAGGGTTCATCTACTCTCTATATATATAGAATGTACCCATATCTAAGTGTAAGCAAGAGGCAATACTAAAAGCCACTACTCCTAAGTCCTATTGTCCTAGATATCTACTAAAGCCTTGTATTCCTCATTTACTTCTAAATAAAATTGTCCTATTTCTAACTAAGGTCTCCACTCCACTCTAATACTTTTCACCCAAGTTTCTCATATCAAGCATAAGTAGCTAATAGAAGCTTACACAAGCCATTAGCTATAAGTGTCCTAAACACCTTCTAAATTTCTAACAGTGGTATCAGAGCTTTCTTATTGGGCGTAGGGTCATCCTAATTTACCACCATGTCTAATAACTCTAGCCAAAACTCTGTCCCTCTTCCAATATTCTCAGGTGAAAACTATTTTTTGGAGCATCAAGATGAGAACCTATTTTATGTCTCAAGACTTATGGGACATTGTTACTAGTGGGTTCTCTGTTCTAGAAAGACCCACTGCTGAGCAACGAAAGCAGGCAAAGAAGGACGAGTAGAGAGACGCAAAGGCTCTTTACGCTATACAACAAGCTTTGGATGACACGATATTTTCAAGGATCATGGGAGCTACAACTTCAAAGAAGGCTTGGGATATTTTGAAAGAAGAGTTTCAAGGAAATGAAAAGGTACGTAGGGTCAAACTACAAACTCTAAGGAGAGATTTAGAAAATCTTAAAATGAAAGATTCTGAGACCGCTAAAGATTACTATTCTAAAGTAAAAGAAATAGTAAATCAATTGAGAGCTTATGGTGAAAAGATAACTGATACAAAAATTGTAGAAAAAATACTTATTAGTCTTACTGATAAGTATGACCCTATAGTCACTGCCATTGAAGAGTCAAAAGATATAACGGCTCTTTCAGTGACAGAACTAATGGGTTCTCTAGAAGCATATGAACAAAGACTGAGTAGGCGAAATGAAAGTTCACTAGAAAGTGCCTTACAGTCAAAAGTCAATTTAAGGTCTCAGAAATCTAGAAGAAACTGGAAATCAAAAGAAAATTCTAGAAGAGAAGATAAATCCAATAACTGGGAAAATAAAAATGAAAACAAGGAGAAGAAAACTTCTCTCCATGTGGAACATGTAAAAAGACAAGTCACCTAGAAAAAGATTGTTGGTTTCGAGGAAAACCAAAATGCCGAAACTGCAAAAAATTTGGACATATGGAAAAAGACTGTCGGCTTAAGAAGAATTATCAAGCCAATTATACAAAAGAAAAGGAGCAGGATGAAGAGCTTTTTTATGCTTGTCAAGCGGCAACTGAGGTGAACAACAGGAAATGGTACATCGACAGTGGCTGCAACAACCACATGATAGGAAACGAAAGCATTTTCTCCGAAATAGATACATCCATAAAATCCCAAGTTAAATTGGAAAATGGCACACTGGTGGAGACGAAAGGAAAAGGTACGATCTCTATCCATACAAACAAAAGAACTAAATTAATTCATGATGTTCTTTTAGTTCCTAGCTTGGAGCATAATCTATTGAGTGTTGGCCAAATGATTGAAAATAGATACTCTCTACACTTTTCTAGAGACTCCTGCACAATATATGATAAAAAAGATAAAAATCATATTATAGCTAAAGTAAGGATGGAAAATAGAAATTTTCCTATCCATTGGCAATATGTCAAAAATATGGCCATGAAAGTAGAATTAGAAGATTCATGGGTTTGACGTAAAAGATTTGGCCATTTCAACTTTCATGGACTATAATTACTTCACCAGAAAAATATGATGAGAGATCTGCCAAGCATAAAGGAGAGTGGTGATGTCTGCAAAGGTTGTCAACTTGGCAAACAACATCGACAAGCATTTCCATCTGGAAAGGCTTGGAGAGCAAAAGCCTTGTTGGAGCTCGTGCATACAGACGTCTGTGGACCAATGAGGACCCCATCTCTCGATCAAAGCAGGTACTTCATTCTTTTCATTGATGACTATTCTAGAATGACATGGGTTTATTTTCTACGTGAAAGATCAGAAGTCTTCGAAGTCTTTAAGAAGTTCAAGGCTCATGTCGAAAAACAAAGCGGCCAATACATCAAAGCTCTTAGAAGCGATAGAGGTAAAGAGTACACCTCAAAAGAATTCAACAAGTTCTGTGAAGATGAAGGAGTAGAGCACCAATTGACAGTGGGCTATGCTCCTGAACAAAATGGAGTCTCGGAAAGGAAAAATAGAACTATAATGGAAATGGCTAGATCAATGCTATTTGAAAAAGGACTACCAAAGATATTTTGGGCAGAAGCAGTATACACAGCAGTATACTTGCTAAATAGATGTCCAACAAAAGCTCTACAAGACAAGACTCCTATTGAGACATGAAGTAACCAGAAGCCATCAGCAAAGCATCTCAAAGTCTTTGAATGTGTATGCTATGTGCACATTCCAGCTCCAAAAAGACATAAGGTAGAAGAAAAATCAGAAATTGGCATATTTATGGGATATAGTTCCCAATCTAAAAGCTATCGAGTCTACAATCCAAGAACTAAGAAGCTCGTGATCAGCCGAGATGTCGAGTTTGATGAATCTGCATCCTGGAATTGGGATGAAGGAAAAATAGAGAAGAAAGGTGTTGTCCTGTCAGGAGAACCAGAGACAACCCTAACACAACAGCCCGAAGAAGACACACATGAAAGAGAAATTTCAGAAACGCCAGGTATGCCTCCTGCATCTTCTTTAACTCCTCCATCAATAGAAGATGAATCTTCATTTGAGTCATCACCTAGAAAAGTAAAATCACTCAGAGATATATATGAAACATGCAACTTCATAACTTTAGAACCTGAAAGTTTTGAAGTTGCAGTAAAACAAGAAGTATGGAGGAAGGCTATGGAAGAAGAAATTAAAACAATTAAGAAAAATAAAACATGGGAGCTTGTAGAATGCCCACCAAATAAAGAAGTCATTGGCGTAAAATGGGTCTATAAAACCAAAATTAATCCTGATGGCTCAATACAAAAACATAAAGCAAGATTAGTAGCTAAAGGCTACTCACAACAGCCAGGAATAAACTATAATGAAACTTTTGCGGCAGTGGCAAGACTTGATACAATAAGAGCACTTATAGCTCAAAAAAGTGGAAACTTTACCAATTGGATGTAAAATCAGCAATTCTAAATGGAAAGCTCGAAGAAGAAATCTATGTGGAGCAACCACAAGGATTCATCGAGGAAGGAGGAGAAGACAAAGTCCTAAGACTAAAGAAAGCCTTATATGGACTTAAACAAGCACCAAGAGTGCGGAACAGCCGCATCGACAAATATTTCATCAATGCTGGATTCAAGAGAAGCAAAAGCGAGCCAACACTCTATACCAAAACTCAAGGTAACTCCATTCTTATTGTCTCTCTATATGTTGATGATCTTATCTATACAGGAGACAATGAAAAATTAATTCAAGAATTTAAAGAAGATATGATGAAGACATTTGAGATGAGTGACCTCGGTAAATTGCACTATTTTCTTGGCATTGAGATAATCCAAGAAGAAAATGGAATCTTCGTATGTCAAAAGAAGTATACTAAAAATCTCTTGAAGAAGTTCAAGATGTTTGGGTGCAAGACTGTGGCTACACTGCTCATCACCAATGAAAAGCTAAGAAATGACGATGCATCCGGAAAAGCGGAAGCATCAAAGTACAGAAGTCTCATTGGAAGCCTACTTTATTTAACAACAACTCGACCAGACATTATGTACGCGACCAGCCTACTTTCAAGGTTTATGCAAACTCCAAGTTAGATACACTATGGAGCAGCAAAAAGAATATTAAGGTACTTGCAAGAAACTATTGACTATGGCATATGGTATAGACTTTCTACAAATACAAGGCTATTCGGATTCACAGATAGTGACTGGGCTGGAGCGGACGACTTTAAAAGTATATCAGGCTATGCATTCACAATTGGGTCTAGCATATTCTCATGGTCTTCAAGAAAACAAGAGACAGTGGCACAATCATCAGCTGAAGCGGAATATGTGTCAGCATCAAGTTCAGCATGCCAAGCTATATGGCTGAGAAGAATATTTAAAGACATGGGAGAACAACAAAATGAAGCTACTAATATATTTTGTGACAACAAGTCTGCTATAGCGATGACAAAAAATCCAGTGTTTCATGGCATGACAAAACATATTGCCATCAAGCATCACTTTCTACGTGAAGTCTCAGCAAACAAGGAGATAGAACTCAAGTATTGCAAGATGGAGGAGCAAATAGCAGACATCTTCACCAAGGCACTTCCAAGACCAAGATTTGAAATGCTACGAAGCATGCTTGGAGTATCCCAAATGTGCATTAAGGAGAAGTGTTGAAAATTAATGCACATTATTGGAAAATACTACAAAATTCTAGAGACTTACTCAAAGCCCATACAAATTAAAGCTAGAATATTCCACATAATTCTACATAATTCTAAAAGTCTAGAAGATAGCTTGATAAGAAGAAAGAATATTCTAGATAAATCTATTAGTAACTATCTTAACTAGAGAAGTCTACATAATTCTACATAAAAGAAGAGTGTAGAATATTAAGCTTATATAAGAATGTACAAGAACATAATTAAAAGTGTAGTATACTCTAGAACCTACTAGTAGCATGTGGCTAATAGATGTTCTAGAGAAGTCAAGAGGGTTCATCTACTCTCTATATATATAGGATGTACCCATATCTAAGTGTAAGCAAGAGGCAATACTAAAAACCACTACTCCTAAGTCCTATTGTCCTAGACATCTACTAAAGCCTTGTATTCCTCATTTACTTCTAAATAAAATTGTCCTATTTCTAACTAAGGTCTCCATTCCACTCTAATACTTTTCACCCAAGTTTCTCATATCAAGCATAAGTAGCTAATAGAAGCTTACACAAGCCATTAGCTACAAGTGTCCTAAACACCCTCTAAATTTCTAACAAACACTAAGTCATCATCACCATTTACAATTCATCAATTGTGTTGAGATGTTAAGGGTTTTAATTTAATTTAGAAATGTGAAAGCAAATCTAGCTTACTGCGTATATATGCCTATGTTTTGAGACCATATGATATGAGCTTGATTCAAACTGAGTTTTCATGACCATGACAGGCACGTGCATGATCATGCAGCACACTCAAGCCATCCATGTATCAATAGGTCCCTTTATTTTCTTGGTTATAGTTGACAGAGCCATCACATCTCCAAATTAACTATTACCCAGTTAAGTCCTAATGAGGTATACCTAGCTAGCTACTACTTTATATCAATAAGTAACGGGGCAAGCATGCCACTCTCAATGTGAGGAGTCATCATCACATATAGTCATATACAAGGCTATAAATAAGAAGGTGGGTTAATTAAGGTACGTGGATGCCTCATGCCTCCAAAAGATAAGGAAGTCCACTCTGATTTAGACTCAGTGGATTCAAGTGTGAGTGACATTAAGGCTTCATCCATCTACTTTTCCAATAAAAACATTTTATATTGAAAAATGAAAATTATGTATACTTGTACCCAAATTTTTGTGCATACTAAGCAAATTTCACATTGTCAATTTTACTTTATATCAATCAGTAATAGGGCAAGCATATATGCCACTCTCAATGTGAGGAGTCATGATCCCATATAGTCATATATAATGCTATAAATAAGAAGGTGGGTTACGGTGGATGCCTCATGCCTCCTAAAGATGAGGAAGTCCACTCTGATTTAGACTCAGTGGATTCAAGTGTGAGTGACATTAAGGCCACTCTCAATTAATCTACTCACTTCATCCATCTACTTTTCCACTAAAAACATTTTATATTGAAAATTATGTATACTTGCACCCAAGTTTTCGTGCATACCAAGCAAATTTCACATTGTCAATTTTACCCAATAAAAGCATTGTTTTGGGTTCATTATTTACTATTTCCTATTTCTCTTTATTGTTTTTAGACTTATTCACCAAAATACCCTCTGAAACTAACTTTTATTATCACTTTATTCACTTAAAGTTAAATCTTTTCATTTTGTCTTATAAACTTTACAAATGACTCCTCATGTCAACTTCATCCTCCCACCTTTTTTCTTTTTTTCTTCTTTTCTTTTGTTTTTATTTTTATTTTTTCTTCTCTATGATGTGACGCCCATTTGGTGTGTTGTTAGTCCCACTCACCCATCCACCTAAGCACCACGTCGTCAGTTTTTTAAACAAACTAATGGATGATGTTGATGGAAGAAGTCACTCATACATGATAGTTGGAATATCATGTGCCTAAAACAACAGAGAAGGGACACCCACCTCAGAAATTTTGTGCCTAAAACTTCTTAAGGCCCCTAACATGGACAAGCATCTAATGGGATGAAGATGGGAGCGCAAGTGACCCTTTGGCTAGACTCTTTGACTTGCGAAAGCTTTTCTGGCCAACACTTGGACTGCTCTTGTGCCCTCGGGTGGGCATTGATGCATTCTTTCTTGGTGAAATGGAATCTTTTCTGGAATCTTGTGCCATTGGGCTAAGCTTCTTGCTTGCTTTTCTACGAGGATTCCATCCACCTTTCCCTAGTGCAGCTTTGGCTACACTATCTGTGACTGCCTCTCTTGCTCTCTGTGGCTTGATGGTCTGCTTGTTCAGGTACACTAGCTTTGGGAGGAGACCAGTAACTGCCTTGCGCAGCTGCTCATCACCCATGTTATTCTGAATTGGATTCCCTAACAGATTCAGAGCCTGCACTGAGTTGTAGTTAGCAACCAGGTGACCCAGTGCCTTTGTTGTTGTTATACTGTTGAAGCTCAGGTCCAAAACTGTTAGCTTCAATAGCCTGTGTAGACCCTCCACATCATTGATCTTGTTCCCAGCAAGATAGAGCTCCTTGATTAAGTTACAGTTTGATAACCCTGGCAACATTAAAATCCCGAGTTTATTGGGGGAAGTGTGTTTTCAAAGCTCAATAGATAGTTGAGAAAATAGAATAATATGAGCTTACCACGTCCGATTCTAGAGATGCGGTTGTAACTGAGATCAAGCACTCGTAGCCGGGTTAAATCTCTCAATCCTTCAATGGTGCTGATCTTGTTTTTGGACAAGTTGAGTGTATGAAGGCTCTTTGGCAGCAATCTTGGAGTTATGTGGACTGCAAATTGAGAAGAACAAATGCCAAGAAATTTAGTTACCACTAATCAATATGTTCAAGTATTAACTTATACGGTTTATTTCTTTTCTGCTATAGCATACCTATGAAGTTGTTTGACAAATTGACAGATCGGAGACTGCAGAAGCATGACATGTTGGGGACAGCTTTTAAGCCAATATCAGAGATGTGAGCCACTGCTGAGGAAGAATTTAGAGACTGGATCAAAGTATTGGCATGTAAAGTATCCTCATTGTCAGGGCCTCGAGTAAGGTATGGGCTTCTTGACGATGATCTACCAGTATCAGGAGTTTGAGGAGAGGGTGGGGTCTGTGGGAAGCCTTCATTGTCATCTTCATTATCTAGAACCAAGGGTTGTCTTGTGAGGTCTTTCACCCACTCTTGCACTCTTGCAGATGAGGAGGCTTCAGCTGAGAAAGCAACCCACTGGTTCTGTGGCCATAAGCCAGAAGCTCCAATGTGAAAACCATCCCAGCTCTGGTTATCATTTATGTTGTTCTGCCCTATGTTCAAAGATTCTCCAGTATATGATAGAGGTGATTCCATCTTCCCAAACTGCATAGCCCGGTTTGGTTCAAGCGTATCCGAAGAGTATCCACCTTGCTTGTTCAAAGCAGCAATGGTGGAAGGCGTCTTTGGTTTTGCAGTCCCTGCACTGTGCAGGTTCCTATGGCTCCAAAGGAACAACTTCCACCACAACTTTCTACTTCTGGAAGGCAGAACTTGGCTTGAGGAATGCTTCTTCAGCATCACTTTATCAGCACTGAAATGGGTTATAACAGAACCAGGGCTGCCAGGATTAATATCCTTCCTCACACTTTCAGCCAATTCCTGTAATTCTTCATAAGACGAAGACCTTGAAAGAGGCAACTTAGAGGGTATCTTTTCAACCACATTATGAGTCTCCAAATTAGAGCATGACCGCTTAATCTTTGGTGAACCCCAAAACTCCGGCTTCCCAATCCCTGGGTCACTAAGATGCCCACTTTGTACCCTATGACCAACCCTACCATCTAAATCAGATCCACAGAGACCCATCTCCATCTTCCTTGATGGAGTATCTTCACTTGAAATGGCTTCGTGAGCTGGGTGATCAGAGACATTGCGGGTTCCCCTGACTAAGGGGGGGCACTCTTCATGTTCATAGTCCCCTTCATAGGCTGCTTCACAACACCCAACAGGGCTTTTGGGGTTTGTTACCTTGCCATTAGGGGTAGGCTTCTTGTGAACACCAAAAGGTATTAAGACCCCAAGAGTTGCTGCTGGCTTCAACCCATCAACCTCCGAAGTTTTCACAGGCTTGTGTTGAAACCTGACTCGCAGGGTTCTAATTGCCTTCTCCACTTCAACAGCTTTTGAAGATTCATCATCTCCCTAAAAATTGAAAAACAGAAAAAGAGATTGAAAATGAGCAGATCACGAGGTTCAAGGAATACCCAAATGCAAAATATCAAAATACAAGAAAGAAACCGAGTAGATTCTCACCTTAACCTTCTTCTTCCGGCGAACAATCACAGAGAAGCAACTGAACTTTGTCATTCTAATTATGATAACTCCGAATCACTAATGAAGAGACCCAAACCAAGAACACTTCCGTGTCTTTCAGTCTTTGATTTCCAGTTGGTTTCTTGGAAGTCAAGTTTACATACCCCAAAGGTCTGGTTATGGAAGCTAGCTGTACTTCTTGACAAGAGGAAATCAATCACATTGGTGTACTTGGATCAATTGTTAACATAATCAACGGAAGGCACCAAACCAGTGTTGATTGAGGCGAATTGAAACCAGGTTGAGGGCCAGAAAACTGAGGGCCAACGCCTGCTCCGGCTGGAGAAAATTGGTCTTGCTTGTCGGCCAGAATTGTATCTGCAACAGCTTCTCTCTGGAAGCTTTGAGAAAAATGTGCTTGTTCAAAACCCACCAAAAAGGAATCAAACCCATTAGAGAGAACCTCCAAAACACCATTAAAGACAATCCCAAATTCCCAAGACTTAGAACTTTTATGCAGAAAATAACAAGACCCATATCAGATATCACAATTGACATGCAAATTTATAGCACACAAAACGTGAAGATTGATATAGTAGGAACAAAAGTTTATGGCATAAATGAAAGAAAGACTACTCGTTGATAACTATGCCATGCTAATAAGCCTAGCTTACCTGCCAGTTTGTCAACTAGAAACTGTGCCACTCAGATAGCTCCTCTTCTTCCCACAGAAATTGTTTTCAAGCCTCTTTTTCGATCACATAGACTACCTATTCGCAATGTGAACGAGAGAGAGGTGGTGGTGGTGGTGGTGGTGGAACGCAATGAACCCCACAAACTCCACAGAAGACCGACGAAAGTTGGACTCTCACCCTCTTCCTTTTTCTGGTCTAGCCCACTAGGGCCTAACCTTTTCTTTTTGGAATGGAAAAGAGAGTGAGAGCACTTGGTTCTTTAAATTTCAACCAGAAAAAAAAGCCTTCAAGGCCTTGTTTTGAACCGAAGAAAGAGGCGGTGGTGGTCGTGAACCAGGTGTCCGTTAAAACACACAAGCTGGAAGACACTATTTATAGTTGGGGGATGGACTAGGAAGAGGCGCACAAGAAAAGACAGAGACGCTCATGTTACACGGTATCTCTAACATGCAACCTGCCATATAAAAATAAAAAATAAAAACCCGGCCATTTATTATAAAATAATAAAACTATATATATATATATATCTCCAAATAATAGTCATAAGTTCATAACTCATAATAGGGTCTTGGTCTTTGGGAGAATTATTTTCAATCGTTAGGTGTATTCAATTAGAATTTTAAGTGATTTTGATGGAATTGAAAAATCTGGTAGTATTTAATTAAATTTTAAAAAAATTTATAAAAATTTGGTGTATTCTATTAGGACTTGTAAAAAGTATATGGTATTTAAAAGTCATTGGCTTTATTAAATGATAGACTTTAATAGACTTTCATAGACTTTATAGTGTAAATTATATTATATTAAAGTCAATAAATCTTTGACGTTCTCCCTACAAATTTTAAAGGATTTCAAATATTAAAAAACTATGAAAAAAGTGGTATTTATATTTTTTTCATGAATGACGCTAAACCCCCTAATTTTATTTCTTAACCCACCTTTTAATTTATTTATTTTAATTACTATATCGTCTTACATAAATTTCTTTTTGCTAGTTGTCATATTTCGTTTTATTGAAAACAACATATAAAGATGGTTTTATTAAGAACAACATATAAAGATGCTGCCATAGATAAGAGTGTTGCATTGTTCATTGTTCATGGAAGAACCGTACATGGTAGAACTAGAGTTCAAAAATTACATTAAAGAAATAAATAAATATATATTGTTATAAAATAAAAAGAAATATGGAGAGAACATAAGAGAGAATTGAAGAGGAATCAGAGTGCATTTCTCATTCACATAAGGCCTTTATTTATAGGCTTTTTGATGAACTGAGATAGACCCTTAAGGTCTCATATTTAACAATAAATTGGACTCATGTTAATTATCTATACAATTGCTCTAGATAATACAAGCGATAAATATTGAACGTGATAATGGACAGCCACATAATTAATGATATTTACAACACTCCCCCTTGGATGTCCATTGAATATGACAATTGCCTCATTAAAAACCTCACTAGCCAAAACCCTATGGAAAAAATACTAGCTAAGGAAAAGAGTATAATCTTCATGTGTTCTTGATAGCTATGATAAGCGCGCGACACTGCCTCATTAAAACCTTGTCAGGAAAATCCAATGGGACAAAAGCTTTGGACGAAGGAAAAAAGGAGTACAATGTTTGATGGCACGCTCCCTCTGATGTTGATATATTTGTCCAATCAGTGAAGGTTGTCTCGTTAAAACCTTGTTTTGAAAAACCCAATGAGACAAAACCAAAGCGAAGGAAAAAGAGTGCAACTTTTACAATATCACTGATACAATATTGGATGCGCTTTGCCTCATTAAAACCTTGTTAGGAAAAACTCGGGGGGACAAAAAAAACCTAGTTGAAGGGAAAATAGTACAATACGCAAAATGGTTGGATGCTACCCCTGATAACAACAAGCTTTAATTTGACTGGCTGAATAATCTAGCAAATAATGATATCTCATATGCCATCTTCTAAAGGGTGGAGTTTGACAATGCTTGTATGAACATGACTTCCATACTATCAGGGGATATATGTTTGTCATCATATGTTGAAATCCTGTTGAGGTTAGAATAATACTTAACAAATATAAATCCATTAAATAAATTGGTTAGAAACAATTCTCTCTTAAAAGAGATGAATTATTATGAAAATACTTTGAATATTGGAAAAAATTACATGACACAATCACCAATGCTATATTCAGTCTACTGCATTGTGCTAAGTTAAATAAGGTACATTAAGATATGGTGCTTCTGGACCAAAGATCTTTCTTCCATCTTCCTTAGGAAGCAAGTAATCAATCTTAATGCCAATAGACCAAATAACCATTGGGTATAAGAATTTCACTAATACTGTATTCGATCTGCAGCTTGAGACACTATTTTCATTTCCTAAGGTCATTTATATCAAATTCAATATTTAAGCATTCAATAATCTTATGAGCTTTTCATGAGCCTCAATTAATTTATAACTTCTTTCAAAAGTTTGAATATATTGCAACAATTTACGAATTCAGGTTCTAATCAAAGTACTAAATAAGACAATTTTGACCATATTCATAGTGTTAAGTTGAGTACATACTTTGAGCTTCAAGCTCTTTAAATCTTTTAAGGATTTGCTTCAAACACATAATATTTTATGTCACTTTCAATTTGTGATTTGACTTAGTAATTTGTCCTATATCTTATAGGAAATCGCTTCTGGCGATATGCTTAAAGCATTTCATAATTTTTAAAGGTTTTCTCCATATGCAATGAACACATTAAATTTATCAAATTTGTTAAAATGCGGTTGCATCTATAATATAAGAATATATAACCACAAACTCATGTTTCTTTAGAGAAATTAACCTTTGTTCACTTTATTTCAAACACTTTATAACCTTAGGGTTAACATCTTTGGTGTCTGAACTATAGGTTCTCATTATTCCACGTTTATAATGATGTTCAATTCTACTGGAATTGCCTCTTTTCAGTTTGACCAATCATTTAATTTTGTCGACATTTATAGTAAACGTAGTTCCACATTATTATAGCCCATGATGATTTTTAGTAGCTACTATAAACAAAATATATCATCATTATATCAACGATCTCACAATTCTCATTTGCATAATTTAGATATAAATATATATCTTTGTACACATGCCTTTTCAGGGGCTTTTATAGTCTCTTCAGGGACTGTCATCTTTTCTAGGATGATTTGTGTACAAAATGTGGATCTTTAAATTTAATTAATTGGGCTTGTGTGGACCATTTCATATACTCTCCACTTCTGGGGAGCTATACTTTGGAACCTATAGATTTGTCACGCTTTAGGCGTGCAATAAACCATTTTCCGCCAAATTGATGGACTACCATGTTAGGATATCAATCCATGTTGACATATATAAAACTTCCATATGTGACTTTGCAGTTTCGTTATATATATATAGATATGCATCTAGCTTTCAAATAAATGCATTCACTAGATTTGCATTATCATTCATATTTCATTCCAATATTGAATGGTATGAAAAAGACTAGTATATGCATATTATGCTATTTCACGCCGTTCTTCAGGAATGGTCATTTCTCCCCCTAACGGCAGGAAAACTTTCATAAGTGCATATATAAAAATCAATAGAGTGAGTGGTTATATAAATTCAAATGCTTATATAACTTCAGGTTATATAAAAACGAAACATAACCAGGTTTGCAAAGCATATATATGAAACTTCTGGTTTCAAACAATTATTCAACATTTAACTTCAAGTTATAATGTGACTCAATAAATTAATTGTGAACAATTATGAATATATATGCCAATGTGTTCTAAATTGAAGCTATGAAACTTTCAAGTTCATTAAAAGTCATGAAACATCAAGGTATTATACAAAATATAAGCAGAACTTCAGGTTCTTAAATTTTGTTAAAGTATAGAACTATAAGCTCATATGAGTAAAGACTTCCGGCTTAATCTAAACTTAATAAAAAACTTCAGGTTCATAACAAATTATGGAGTTGTGAAAATTTTGAGTTCTAAATCATTGAATGATAGATCAAAGAACTTCTGGTTCAATTTGATTGTATAACATAGAGCATGAAAATCAAGGAACTTCAAGTTCTGACTTGATTAAGTAATGCACATTGAACTACAAATTTTAATCAATCATAAGAACATTATGTTCTATCGCATCTCCAAATTTCATCTACTTCTGATATAGAAACAAAATGCCAAAGAACTTTAGGTTCTTATTTGACTGTAGAACTATATGTTTTGATCATATTTTTCAAGAACTTCAAATTTCTCGGGTTTTGAGTAAAACCAAGGAAGAAGGAACTTCACGTTGTATGCATTAGAATATCAATTTCTTTATAAGTTTGATCTCTCCATTACGTGATAGGAGACATAAATACAGTATAGATTAAAGATTTAGAACTTCAGGTTCTATTATTCCCAAAACCTCAAATTTGGAGTAAGTTAGAACTTCAGGTTCTAAATATGTGCTCTTCAAAAGTCATAACATGAACATCATATTCACATTAGCATATTTTTGAAACTTCAGGTTCCTTTATGTATATACTATGTTAGAACTTCCTGTTCTTAACAAGATTCATATATTTTGAACTTCAGGTAAAAAATGATTTGCTCAAAACTTGAGGTTTCAATTGGATTTATGGATTATATGATAAGGAACTTCAGACCCTTATAATAATTAAGGTCAAGAAACTTCAAGTCCTTGTATATGGGCCAAGAAACTTCATAATTCATGTGTTCATATAAGGAAATTCAGGTCCTTATGATTAATAGGATCAAGGAACTTCAAGTCCTTAATTAAAATTCATAGAACTTCGGGTTCCTATTTATTGTATATACATCGAGGAAACTCATGTCCTTCCTCATTCATATAAATAATTAAATATAAAAGAACTCCTAAAGAGAGTTGATTTTCGGATCTACAATGGTTAATTCCAATAAAATAACATATATATAAAATATGTATATATTAATCTATGTTAGGGGTGGGCACGGGACGGGGGGGGGGGGACGAGACTAACCTCATCCTGTTCCCATCTCATACTTTGGGTTCGGGACTGGTACGAGACGGGGTGGGCATTTTGGGACTATGGTACCATCTCGTTTCGTACCAAAATAGTTCGGTACTGGTTCGATACCAACCCGATCTCAGACCAAATCACAATTAAGCGATCTCGATTGCTACAGCTGGTGGTTGGTTGGCAAGGGAGAGGGATGAGAAGTGATGGTCGGCGGGAGGGAGTCACTCTGGTGGCCTTGGGTCGCTGGTAAAGTGGTCGAATGGTGAGATGGCTGGGTGGCTGAGTGTCGGGGAGAGAGAAAGAAAGTGAAACTAAGAAGGAACTAAGGAAGATAGATGGAGGAAGAAAGGCTGGGTGGCTGGGTGTTGGGGAGAGAAAGAAAGTAAAAACTAAGAAGGAACTAAGGAAGAGAGAAGGAATAGATAAGGAGGAAGATGAGTGCTGTTGTCACGGGAAGAGAGAAGGAAAGAAATAAAAAATAAAAAAAATGTACAAATGTATAATGGGGGTTTGTCAGTTTGTCATGTGAATATAGAAGGAAATAAATAAAAAAAGAAAAAAGTGACTTTGAAGTCTTTAAGTAAAGAGAAAATAAGTTTTTAAAATGAAAAATAATAAATTAAATATATTACGGGACGGGACGGGATGAGACGGGTTTCAAACATTAGAACCGTCCCATCCCATTTAGGAACGGGACGAGACGGGACGGGACAGGATCGGGATGGGATGAAGGGAAAAAATTTCAGGACGGAACGAGATGGAATGAGACGGTTTCGGTATTTTTGGTCTTAATGCCCACCCCTAATCTATGTTGATCACCACTTTGCTGGCTTTCTTTAGACTTAATATATATCCTTTAGTATATTTAATATATGCTGCCGATCAATGAAACAAAAACTATGCAACAATATATGTTGGGAAATAGTATATAATCTCATAGACTAAAATTATAATGTAAAAGAAAAAGAAAACCTTTACTATTTTTTTTTCTTTTTTGCACGTGCTGGGAGAATCTCTCCTTTCTTCTTTCATTCTGTTTCATCATTTTTTTTTCGTTCGATGCTCTTTCTTCTGGTTCTCAAAATTAGAAAACTCATACAGGAGCTCATGGTTTCCTTGCAATCATCGACGACCTCATGGAATGGAACCTGCAAACAGTAAGAACAAAACAAGGGAAACCAAACCAACACAAGATCATCAGCCAACAGCGGCCAGAGTCACCAGAAAAATAGAGTGAGCCACAGTGGGTTTCGGTGCTTCGCTCCAACGGCTATAGTGGTCGATTGGGCTAGGTCGCAGAGGATGAGTCGCGGTGGGTCGTGGTTGCAGATCGAGACTCTGGGCGAGTGGAGGAGCAAAACGCTTCATGGCGGATTGCGGCTGCAGATTGCGACAGTGGGTCGACGCTGCTGAGTGCTCGCCGGCGCTGTATCATTAACACCTTATTGAACGAAGATGCATATGTAGTAGTGTGCACTATCAAACGAAATCATGAATATGTGATAATAGATCTCAACATCTACCAATCGTTAGAAGTGATTCAATAGCCTTCTCACTTATGAAATCTACTGTTCATAATATTATACATATCACTGTACCTTGAATAGCAAATAGATATCCAAATAAATTGGGCTTATCTCCTAACAGCACATATCCAAATAAGCATGATGAGGTAATTAATCTTATATTAATACCTAAATGATTTGGAACATGATATACAATACACTTGAATAATTCATATATACATATAAATATATTAACATCATATAGCCAATCATCATTTATGAGCATATATAATAAGATATCATCAATCAAAAAGAGATTGCTCTAAGCTGATAACAAAAGAATAGTACGTGATGGGATACTGCAGCTTCACATTTATACCGTATTAGAATAATAGAGATCAACCAATACTCATGAAATAACATGAGGGAATCATGTGAGAGAAAACCTTAGGCTTTTAAACTCAAACAGCTGCTCTATCTAACTCATGCTGATAATCAAATATGAAATATAAAACTATAGCCATAAATAAATAATCGAAATAAGAGCATCGAATTTGAGCACATAAGCTCATGCTTCTTAATAATAAAAGTCTCTCAATTGTCATCGGTTCGTATAAAAATTATATTAGAGCTCTCGTGCTGATAACGTGTTATAAAATAAAGAGAAATATAGAGAGAACATAAGAGCGAATTGGAGAGGAATCAGAGTGTATTTCTCATTCACATAAGACCTCTATTTATAAACTTTTAGATGACCTGAGATAGACCCTTAAGTTCTCCCATTTAACAATAAATTAAACTCTTTTTAATTATCTATACAATTGCTCTAGATAATATAGGAGATTAATATTGAACATGATAATGGACACCTACACAATTAATGATTTACAACATATATATATATATATATACAGATTCCTTCTATTGAGGTATACCTCAACTTAGTTATGTTGAGGTATGACCTTGTTGGGGCCTACACGAGTCTTTTTGTGCCTATCTGCACCGTTTATTTTTTACATCTTCATTGATAGATCATCCTTGCAAAAAATTAGTCAAATCAGAAATCATTTGTCTATCTAATTTTGATCAAATAAATGGACGGTTTCATCGAAAATATTTTGTTCGTCCATTTATTTGATCAAAGTTAGATAGACAAATGATTTCCGATTTGGCTAAGTTTTTGCAAGGATGATTTATCAATGGAGATGTAAAAAATGAATGGTTCGGATCGACACAAAACGACTCGTGTGGACCCCAATAGGGTATACCTCAACATAAATAAGTTAAATATACTTCAATATAAGGAGTCTGTATATATATATATATATGGGTAATGCCGGAGTGCCCTAATAATTTACGTCATAATTGTGCCCTAATTATATTTATAATAACAAGGTATTGCCACAAAGACTATTTTAACCCTTCTTAAAATCTTGCAAGTTGTATCATTTTTTCTATTTTAATTCTATTCCTTTTTTTTCCACTCAAATATCAAACGGTTGAAATTTCTTAACCAAAGATCAATGGTCATTCTTTTTTTAATATAAAAGATTATTGATAGCTTGCCATCAAAGCACCTCCCATCCGATCAATGGTGTTTGCAGAGTAAACAAAATTGCCAACAACATGTATTTGGTCTCTCTTCTTCTTCACTTTGCAGATTAACAATGGTGCCCAAAATCAATCAAAATTTTATTTTTCATGAAAAATCAATCAAAATTGAGGAACCTCGATCTCTCATGATTTCCTCCCACGGCATTAATAATGAATCACTCTCACAACACAAAATCAATAGTGTATCTTAGATTTGATTAAACTCCCA
Source organism: Dryas drummondii (assembly GCA_003254865.1). NCBI lineage: Eukaryota > Viridiplantae > Streptophyta > Magnoliopsida > Rosales > Rosaceae > Dryas > Dryas drummondii. The sequence goes on along the minus strand of QANW01009953.1, from coordinate 1,355,138 downwards.
AATACCACCACACAGTCCCTGTACGTCTTCCACCATAGGTACCAAACAGACCTCATAAATTGAGATAAACCCAGGCCCTTTCTTTCGTCGTCCATCCAAAAAACTCACCATTCCTTCCAAACTTCACTCAGATAAAGAGAGGTAAATAGGCAAAAGAAATATAGCTTCTCTGAACATCAACATAGTGAAGATTTTTTTTTTTTTTTTTTCTTAAAAGAATGACCATTGAATTATTTTTAATGTAGTTTAATTAATAGCAATTTCAGTTATTAGATTTAGGTAGGATAAAATAGTCTTTTAACAATAATAATGTGGAAAATAAGTAGTAATGAGTATAAAATAATTTTGCCACATCATCAGATTAGGGCACAAAATCTTTTCCCTATATATATAACCCATTAGTGAAGCCATTTTTTTTTTAGGAAACTCACCACTGCAACTTGAAATAGGGACACCAAACACAAAGACAAGGAGGAAGGAAAATGTTGTAATGTCAATATGTACATCTAAGAACATCATTTGGCAAGTAAAAAGATTATTTATATGCTTGAGAATCATGAAATAATATGATAAATATATTTATGGAAAAATATATGATAAAAAAATGATAAATATATAACTATCTACTACTAGGGTTGATTAGCAATTAATTAAATTTTATCAAACTTTATAAAAATTATTAGAAGTTTATGAAAGTCTGTCAAAATCCATAGAAAATGTCTAATAGACTATGTTAAAACTCTATATAGAATTCTGTCAAAATCTATGTGGAGTTTATGACAGTCATTAAAAATTCATCAATTCTACCAAAGTCAATAACTTTTATAAACTCTACAAAAGTCCAGTAACATCCAAATCAAATACACCCCCTTAAGTTTAGTGCCATAATAACCCAAAAAAAATTACCACAATAATTGAATGCACACATATATGTATATACTTCACTCATTACTCTGCTTTGGCCCAATGAACATTTGTAATTTGTGTGGACATTATTATTGTGGATGTGATCTAGTCATAATTTAATTAAGTTTTGGCTTATTGACGTAATTGTCATATGAAAGATAAACTTTTTCGCACTTTGTTTTCCAGAACTTATAATGTATCACTTTACCACCAAATTTTACATAATGTTATAAAATGCTTTATTTCATTAAGTTTGTCAGCCCAGTCGTTAGAAATGTTGGAATGGATGCCTTGACAAACATGATGAAATTGCATTTTAAAAAAAAAAAAAAATTTAAGTTCGGGTGATCTAGTGATAAATTATAAGTTTCATGGGACAAAGTGCAAAAAAGTCTATCTTTTGGGTGGCAATCGCATAAATAAGCCTTAAGTATTCTACATCTTAAATTGAAGGCAACTAAAGGCAAGGTAGCACGAGTGCACGACTCAATAGAGAAATTCTTGAATCCACCACTACAACTACTAATTTATTGGTCATTTTAAAGTACAAAACATATATTTATATATGAAGTACGTGCGAGAAAAATAGTAATAAATAAATAATTATAGGACATGTCTTAGTGCGTACACCTGTAGAATAATCTCTAATTGTCTTAAGTTATTTAGTATTTGTAAGTAAATGTTGGAATGCAATTTTTTTAATTATTGTGTATGAAATAGTTGTACTGATCAAGATATCATTGAGTAAAAGCTCACCTTCTTAGCTTTTGAATAACTGTATTTATTTAGTTGAAGATTTATCGAGATCCCCAAGGGTTAAAATAAAGGTTTGTTGACTTTAGGTACCAAATTGCAATGTTTTTTCATTTTAACTACAAAAACGTTTATGTCATTTCACTTTAGATACTAAATTTCAGTTTATGTACTAATTTTAAAAAACATAGTTATACCGAGCTGTGACTATCTAACAGTCATAACTTTTTTATTTATTTATTGTTTTTTCAATATTTGCAAGGCTTAAATTTTAATGTTTAGTCTATGGGTTATAAGATTTCATCCCCTCATGCCTAAATAAAAAAGATTAAACTCTTATAAATTTTTAAATTTTTATGAATTTGAAACAATTACAATTGTTGACAGTCACAATTGTATAACAAACCAGTTTGTGACATAATCCAAAATGTCTTGCTTTAGGTTAGTACCTAAATTAAAAAAAATTAGTGTTTTGCTGCTTTACTGAAAAAATATTAATATTTAGTATTTAATTTTAATTTTATATTAAAATAAACCAACATACATCTATCTATTTTCCAAATACAATTACAAGTAAATCTAAGAATTATGATCAAAATAGGAACTTTGAGTTTTTTGTTTATATATATATCTTTTTTGGGTCTATTATGTTTATCAATGTATGTGTTAATATAAAATGAAAAACATGAATATAAAAGGTGTATAAACCGTGACACATGAAAGTTGTAGTCAGAGGAGGAATGGTACAAGTGTACAACGTACACAAAGAGATTTTGGGGGGGGGGGTCAGAGTTCGTACACATGATTAGGATAGCATATTGGTAGTTAGTTGGTTGTATAGGCTTATGTCCCTACCACGTAGCCAACAGCTCATTAGCTGCTTTCACCGGATATAATATATAGAGCAAATTATAATTTAGTATTTTAACTTTACATATTATTTCAATTTAGTACCTTAATTTTGAAAACTTGCAAAAAATTACCTCAAATTTCATTTTGTGTCAAAATAGTACCTCCGTTAGTTTTTCTGTCAAATAAATCGTTATCTGCTGACGTGGCAAAGATATTTATCTTTTTCTCTAAATTTAAAAAATAATAATATTTTTCAAAAACTTTTGAATAAAAAATTTCTTAAAATAATTANGGCGGGGAGGGGAGTGGAGGGGGATGAGGGTGCTTTTGCTTTGGGTATGGGTGAAATGTTGTTTTTAGTTTATGAAATTTTTTTTATTTTAATTATTTTAAAAAAAAATTTGTATTTAAAAGTTTTTTAAAAATATTATTATTTTTCAAATTTAGAGAAAAATATGAAAATACCCCTACCATGTCAACATATAAAAAAGGATGTACTATTTTGACACAAAATAAAAAAGGTTCATTGACTTTAGGTACCAAATTATAATGTTTTTTCATTTCAACTACTAAAACATTTATGTCATTTCACTTTAGGTATTAAATTTCAGTTTATGTACCAACTTTAAAAAACATGGTTATATCGAATTGTGACTGTCTAACAGTCATAACTTTTTTCTTGATTTGTTATTTTTTCAATATTTGTAAGGCTTAAACTTTAATGTTTAGTCTTTGGGTTATAGGACTTCATTCTCAAATTTAAATCAAAAGTATGAAACCCTTAAAAATTTTGATTTTTTATAAATTTTAAATAGTCACAACTGTGACTGTTCGACAATTATAACTGTAACTGTTCGACAGTCACAATTGTATAAAAAACTGATTTGTGACCTAATCCAAAATGTTTTACTATAGGTTAGTACCTAAATTAAAAAAAATTAGTGTCTTGCTACTTTATTAAAAAACTATTAATATTTGGTATTTAATCCTAATTTTCTAAAATAAAAATTGATATACTTTTTTACAAATTTTTAAAATTAAAATACTAAATTAAAACAACTAATTTGCTCTATTATATATTCGTACCCATTACCGTGCAAGTCGATGCCAAGTTTGATACCTTTTAATATATCCATTGCATTATTTATAATCTCACTCACTTAAGTCACCCTTTACGTGTTCCACCTTCATTCCCCTTCTTACTTGCTCCAATATTATTATATTATATATCAACAACAATATTTGCTCCAATCTCTGTTGGAGAAACTCCTCCAATCTCCTTTTATTAGTTTATTTTTTTTTTTTTCATTCAAATTATGAACTCAATTTTTATCTATTTATTTAGAATGAAAAGACTAAAAAATACATATTTTTGTGAGAGAAGGTTGGAGGTATAAGAGAATGTGAAGTGTTATTCAATATTGAAAAATTATAGTCTTGGATAAGCTTATGAGTCTTGCTAATTGATTTTGGTTTAAATGCTTAAATTTTCTTCAAGGTATTAAAGTAGGTTGATCAACGTGTATTAGATGTACCACACCACACGTGCTATACGTTTTTCAATATGAGTTGTTCACGTGTTTGGTTTGAGTGACGTCACATGTTTATAGACATGTAAGAGAATGTGGATCTTGATCATCTCCTCTAGTTGGAAGCAAGTATTGTTATTTGTTCATGTATTAAACTTTGAAACCAAACCATTGGAATGATAAAAGAATTTGTATTTATCGGAAATAGTGTGTTGGTCTAGACGGTTTGAAATATTAAACTATAGAGAGAAACTTACCTGTCCCGGTGACAATGGTATCCCTCTATTCTTTCTCTCTCTCTCTCTCTCTCTCTTTAATTATGATAACACATGTCCCTATAACATGGACAAGTAAGTTATTCTCTAAACTATAATGTATGAACACCAAAATATGTCCACTAAATAAGATTATTTTAAGTTTCTATTGATGTTGAAAAATGGTAAAGCAGTCAACGTTGAGTTGAACCACGTGGACCCGTTGACTTCCCACTGAGTGGATGACACATCGAAGTGGGGCAGGAACAGGTAGTCGGGTCTGACTGGTGAATAATGGAGAAAGAATGATATCCAATGCACTCTGTGCAAGTACACAAAAGTGAGCGGGAATGGTACCGGTGTGGTACCGGCCAAAGCTCCTCCGACGCTCAAGTCAGTGTTTAGAGAATCTGTGAGCAGAGTGAGTGAATAGTATAATATTGATTGAATCCTCCTTTTGTGATCAGAAAGTACCCCTTTTATAGTACCTTTGGAAGAGTGTCAACCAATCCGGTGATGACACGTGTCCCTTGTGATTTTCCGCACTGCAGGACCGCCACGTGTCACCTGTCTCGGGGATCTGAGTGAGTTGACACGAGTCGGGGACCCAGGAGGTTTGAGCTTAGGAGGCTGGAACCTAGGAGGTCAAGACCTAGGAGGCCGGAGCCTAGTGGGGGCTTAGCTTTTGGGTCTAGGCCCAAACGACATGATGTTAAGCATTGTGTAACTTGTCGTTATGCCCAGATGATTAATCATACGAACAGAAGTCCCCCAAGTTTCCGAGCAGAAGATACTTCTTGGTTGGGAACTTTGTACACACAGAAGTCCGAGCAGAACGACAAGTAACCACATGCTTGTTCCTGCTTAAGATACTGTTTAGAAGTCCCCCAAGTTCCTTAGTAAGAAAAGCTGTACTGTAGGAAAGCTTGGGGGGTTACATATGAAAGATCTTTTTTTTTTTTTTTTTGATCACCCTGTACTCCGAACAGTAACCGCTTCGCAAAATCCCAATGAAGCCCATCCAATTTACTGGTGGGATGTTGCCCTCTGTAAATGAGAATCTGGAATTAAGTGGTAGAGTCCAGATATAAAATACCCACCCCAAATCTCACACTTGGTACTGTACAAATATTTTGGAGAGAGAGAGATATTAAACAACTCAAATAGCTGTTGTGAGGAAACAAAATAGAGGGGCTGCTCGGGTGAGTGGGTGACTTGCTCGGGTGGGAGGGAGAAGGTGGGGTGCTCGGGTCGGGTGGATAGGGGGCTTGGGTCGGAGGGAAGAGCTCGAGCTAGATCTTGCTCGGGGCAGAGGCTTGCAGGGGTGCTCGGCGCGGAGAGGTTGGTGCTCGACTTAGGCCGAGCTGCGGTGGGCGCGGGCGGGAGGAAGAGCAGGGGCTTGCTCAGGCCGGACTCGGGGCAGTTGAGCGGCGCAGGGCGGGCGATCGTGCTCGGCTCGCCTTGTCTTGCGCGGGAGGGGCCGAAGGGGGCTGGTCGGGTCCGATCTGTGGGCTGCTTGGCTCGGAGCAGCTGGTGGGCGTGGGCTTTGCTGCGCGAGGGGACGGCGCGGCGGGGGTCTGTACTCGGCTCGGGTGGCGCGGGCTGCTTGGGTCATGGGTAGCAGGTCGGGCCGGAGCAGGAGGCTCGGGGCGCAGGTAACTGACCGGGCTGTTTGGGTCGACCCGGGTAGGCTGCTCGGGTCGGACTGCTCGGAAGCGTGCGCCGCTGCAGGGGGCTGGGGGGCTGCTTGGCTCGGGTTTGCTGGGCGAACTTGCTGCGTGGTGGTGCGCGGGTCTGCTCGGAAGCTCGGGTGCTCGAGTGTTCGGGCAGCAGCGTAGGCTGCTCTGGTAGGCGCGGGTCGGGCTGCTTGCTTCGAGCGCTTTGAGGTAGGCAATTCAAAATTCTTCCTACCCACTTGATTGATCGATTTTGCCTTGAAAAATTGAGAACTGTGAGCAACTGTGGTCGTCCAGCCTGAGGCGGACCTTGGAATTCTGTTTGTTAATTTTGTGGATAATGTGAGTAGGGGCAGGTAGAGGTGCAAGTGGGTATGAGCCTTGCCGAGCACTGGGTAGGCAACACGCCTTCATTTTTGGACTTTGTAATTTATTGGGTGTTGTGATTTTTGGCCAGGTACCGAGGAGACAAGATAAGTGAATCGGAACCCGTCTGAGTCGTTGGAGCCACGGACTACAGGTAAAGGCTTGGGTTTTTATTGCTTGTATGCTTGAATTGATATTGTGAATATTGGCTTTGATAAATGATTGGTGGCTGAGCATGGGAAAAGGTGAGAGGGTGAATGTTCCCAAATTGGGGGTAGAAGAGCACATATGGGGGGGTGGGAAACCAGTACTGATCTGATATGTCCATGGTGTTGTCTTGGTGTTCTGAGCACTTCCCATCTTGATTTGTGGTTTGTCTTGGATGGGCAGGTGCGTTGGGGTCGGACATTCCATGGCTTCCTCAGACGATGACAGTTTCATGGATGAGGGGGAGTCTGATCGGGCGTCCACAAGTGATGGGACGCCGATGAGACCAACTATGCCCCGACCCCGGATGGGGTGTGGAAACATGGGGGTGGGCAAGGTGCTCAAGACCGTCCAGGAGAGCTTGTCCATGGTGATGGAAAGTGAGGAAAAAGGCACTGGTAGTGAGGACAGCGATGATGGAGAGACGCACACCAGTTGTGGTGATGTAGGTAGGCACATTGTACCTAGGACATACTGGTCCGTGGATGAATTGTGTGAGAATAGGATGAAGGAAGAGGAGCTTGAAAAATTGAAGGTGGAGTTCCAAATTCCTGATTATATCCATCTGAGCCTCTTGGGAGAGGGTGATGTCTTGAGTGACCCGCCGGAGGGGCACATTTTGTGTTTTACCAAGAGTTTTCACCATGGGTTTAGACTTCCTCTCTACCCCTATTTCCAGTATATGTTAAGGAAGTTAGGAATTGCACCAGCTCAGCTGACACCCAATAGTTGGAGAACATTAATTGGGCTATATGTGTCATTCCGGGATGAGGAATATGGTGCCCCGAGTATGGCTCAATTTTCACACTTATTTGAAATTAAATCGAGTCTCAATTTGCGAGGGTGGGTGTACTGCTCACAGTTGGCGAATGGGCAGTTTACTGATGGGACGACTCGCCAAATACAGGTAGGCCACCCAGACGCTCACAAGGAGTGGAAGAAAAAATGGTTCTTTGCGAGTGGAGCTTGGGAATTCGGCTGGAGTGAGAGGAGGACCATGAATAGGGTGCCGACCAATTTCCACATAATAGATTGTCTGGTTGAGCCGATGCATTGGTCTGTGGACACTTAGATTAGTGGCTGATAATGTGTTTGTACTAATAGGAGTCTTTTGTTGTTTGAGCTTGCAGGGGGCGAGTGGGAGAGGCTTCCATTGTCGGAGGATAGCGTGGAAGAGGTGCGGAGGGTGCTTAGTCGACCCGTCCAAAAGTTGAGCGCTGCATACCTCTTGTCTCCTGAAAAGTTGGCCAAGTACGGCTTCGGAGCCCCAGGTGAGTTTCTGTACTTCCCTTCTTGGAGTATTAGTTGATGAGATAATAACTTGTGCTCATTGATTTTGTTGGTCTTAAAGTGAAGATGACCAATACGAAGAAAACAAGTAGACCAGTTGGTCCTGCCCCGCCTGCTCAGAGGAGGATGATGATGGGGGCCTTGTTTGTCGGGGGTGGCTTGTCCCAAGGGAATAGAAGTCGAGGTGCGTCGACGCCCGAGGGTATGAGGCATAATGGGTCTACCAACACCCATGTTCCGAAGGCAGCTTCTCCCGGAAGGAAAAGGAAGACTGGATTAGATGCGGTTGAGCACGGGAGAGAGGGCAAGAGGACAGCCATTGCGCCTGATCCGGTCCCAGAGGAGGATCGTCTGGTACAGCAGGCAGTGACAGACTTTGGAGGGTCCCTGAAGAAGGGGAGGGATGACCGGGTGATTGGCGATGGTGTTGAGCCGCTATCTGTGTTACAGCAGGCCTTTTCCGAGCAGTCTCAGGTAAGGGAAAGTGGTATATCATGAAGAGATGTCCAAAGTTTAAACTCTATAGCTTGTGATAACACTTTCGTGGCATTCGACCTGACAGGCACTGTTCTTTACTTATAAAGTACATGTTAGTGTCCTGGCCACGGTGGAGAAGATGAAAGACGAGATGTCGAGCTTCGTAGTGTGGAAAGACAGAGCGCTCTCAGCCGAGGAGAAGGTCAATGCCCTGGTTGCCCAGAATCATGTGTTGCAGGCCGAGCTGCTGCAGGCCAGGAAGGAGGCGGACCAGGCTAAGCAAGAGTTGAAGCAAAGCGGGCAGGAGCTGAGCTGAGCCAAGCCAAGCAAGAGTTGGACAATGAGTATAACAACGGCTATGCCATGGGCTTTGGTGATTGCAAATTAGAGCTCGAGGAGATGTTCCCTGACTTTGACTGGGACCGCGTGCATGGTCTGCTGGGGGCTGGTAATGATGTGCATGGCAACGTCCCGGAGGAAGGTACCTAGGAGGTAGAGCACGAGGATGGAGCATCCACAGGTGGGGAGCGTGACATGGGAGAGGATCCTAAATAGATATCTGGAGCACTCATGGCTCGAGGGCAGGGGTGGGCGGACCATCGCCCTATTTTGGTTTGAGTTGTATGGTCGGGTCGGATGTGGCCCGTACCAACTTGCAAACTCTTTTGCTTATTAAGTTTGTACTTAATGTTATTTGGATGATTTGGAGAGTGTCCGACCTATTATGGGGTAGGGTGCCCTTCTTTTTAATACATGAAATTGCAAAATTTTCTCGAATGCATGGTACTTAGTTTCCCTTGGATGCATGAAATCTATTTTTCTTTGAATGCATGGTACTTAGCTTCCCTTGAATGCATGGTGCGGATATGGGTAAGGTCGGATGTCGGATGGCCCGGGGGTTGATACAGACAATTAACACTTTGAATAAAAAATGAAGAAAAACGTGTCTGTGGTAGGACTTGCATTTATTTAAAGCGATAAGATAAATGAAATTGAAAAAAGTCTCCGGAGGTACAACATTTGTCTACTTGTAAAAGTAGCGGAGGTGCTCGGCGTGCTAAGGGTGGCCGAGTTCCTTGCCCTTTGTGGCACAGAGCCTGTATGTGCCTGGACGGATGACTTCAATGATTTCATATAGTCATTCCCAGTTAGGTTTCAGAGCACCCGTTTTGGCCAAGGTAGTGCTGCGCAGGACCCAGTCCCCACTCGGAAGTGGCGAGGCTTAACTTTAGAATTGTAGTATCGAGTGGCCCATTGCTGGTAGGCATACTTGTGTAGCTCAGCCTGGGCCCGATGCTCTTCAGCTAGGTCGAGACTGAGGGCTAGCTGGTCAGCATTGTGCTCAGGATGAAATGTGTCGAGGCGGTAAGAGGCAAGCCCGACCTCAACTGGGATGACGGCTTCAGAAGCAAAGGCCAAAGAGAAGGGGGTTTCCCCGGTCGAGGATCGACAAGTCGTCCGATATGACCATAAGACTTCGGGTAGGAGGTCAGGCCACTTTCCCTTCTTTGCATCAAGCTTGGTCTTCAAGGTATGTTTAATGGTCTTGTTGACTGCCTCAACTTGCCCGTTGGCCTGAGGATGACCAGGAGAGGCAAAGAAAACCTTGATGTTGAATGCAGAACAAAATGACTTGAACTCTTTGTTGTTGAACCGTTTGCCATTTTCAATGATAATGGCGTAAGGGAGACCAAAGCGGCAAATTATGTTCTTCCATACAAAGCTCTTGATGGTTTGGGTGGTTGCCTTTGCCAAGGGCTCGGCTTATGCCCACTTAGTGAAGTAGTCCACTGCGACTACTGTCATTTTGACTTTTTCTTTCCCCTCTGTCATTGGTCTGATTAAGTCGATGCCCCATTGGGCAAAGGGCCAAGGACTGTTCATGGTAGTTAGAGGCTCGGGTGGTTGGTGCGGAAAAGTTACAAATTTTTGGCATTTTATGCATTTCTTGGTGAGCTTCTTTGCATCCGTGCGGAGGGTCGGCCAATAATAGCCTTGGCGAATGGCCTTATGGGCTAAAGATTGGGCCCTTGCATGATTGCCACAGACCCCTTCATGGATCTCCCGGAGGATATAATCGCGTTGTTCGGGGGTAAGGCATCGTAAGTATGGGAGGGAGAAACCACGCTTGTATAACTTGTTGTTAATAATGGTGTACCGGGAGGCTCTATGGATAAGGCTTGTCCGCAGGTGGGTTCCCATGCTTAAGAAATGCGAGGAGAGGGTCCATCCAACTAGCTTGTTGCTCAGACTGGCAGACTTCCATAACATCAGTCCTGCGCTGAAGTAAGAACTCGACTGGGATAGACCTCTCGGCTTCATGGTCAACCGCTGAGGCAAGGCGAGCTAGGGCATCCGCCCTCTCATTGTCTGCCCGAGGGATTTGTATGAGCTGGTATGCTGAGAATTGACTGAGTAGGCTTTGAACTTTGGTGAAGTAGGCGGCCATACGCTCACCCTTGGTCTGGTATTCATGTATGACCTGGTTCACCACAAGTTGAGAATCGCTGTAGATTCTGAGTTGCTCAACGTCCATATGTAGTGCCAAAGATAAGCCGGCAATGAGGGCCTCATATTCAGCCTCATTGCTGGATGCCTGTAAGCCGAATCGAAAAGCATACTCAATGGTGGTCTGGTCAGGGGCGATTAAAACAAGTTCGGCTCCACTGCCCTGCTGGTTAGAAGATCCATCAACATATAAAGACCAGATTGGGCGATCTAACCTAATTGCTAGAGTTGAAGAAGTTGGTGGGTCGGTGGTCGACACAATGGCGGAGGAGGGCTCAGCCTCGGGTAGGAATGTAGACTCTGAAATGAAGTCTGCAATGGCTTGTCCCTTGATTGCGGGCTGTGGGCGATAGGAAATGTCAAATTCGCTCAGCTCAATGGACCATTTGATAAGTCGGCCAGAGACCTCAAATCGCTGCAATACTTGCCTAAGTGGTTGATTGGTGAGAACCACGATAGGGTGAGCCTGGAAGTATGGGCGGAGGCGTCGGGCTGATGTGACCAAGGCAAGGGCTAATTTTTCTATCTCTGGATATTTGGTCTCAGCATCTTGCAGGGCCTTGCTGGTATAGTACACCGGGTGCTCAACCTTATCCTCAAGTCGAATTAGGACTGAGCTGGTGGCTATCAGGGAAACAGACAAGTAGAGGAGTAGCTCTTCCCCTGGCTCGGGTTTAGAAAGTAGAGGTGACTTGCCCATGTACTCTTTCAGATCTTGGAAGGCCTTTTCACACTCCGGAATCCAGTCAATGTATTTTGTCCGAGCCTTTAGGGTTTTGAAGAATGGGGCACAGCGGTCGGTAGCCTTAGATATGAATCGTGTCAAGGCGGCGACACGCCCTGTTAGGCTCTGGACTTCCTTCTGAGTCCTAGGAGATTGCATATCAATCAAGGTCTTGATTTTTTCAGGGTTGGCCTCGATCCCCCTTTGGCTCACTATGAAGCCAAGGAACTTTCCCGTAAATACGCCGAACGTGCACTTGGCAGGGTTCAGGCGCATTTGGTACTTCTTGAGCATTGAAAACATCTCGGAAAGCCGGTGGACGTGGTCCTCCGCCCGGACACTCTTGACAAGCATGTTGTCCACATAGACTTCCATGGACTTACCAATATACTCTGAGAAGATGGAGTTGACCAAACGCTGGTAGGTGGCCCCAGCATTTTTGAGTCTGAAAGGCATGACTTTGTAACAATATAGGCCCCTGTCAGTGATGACGGCCATATTGTCCTGGTCAGGGATATGCATAAGGATCTGGTTATAGCCGGAGTAGGCGTCCATGAAACTAAGGAGTGCATGCTGTGGCATCAACCAGTTGGTCAATTCGTGGAAGAGGAAAATTGTCCTTAGGGCAGGCCTTGTTGAGGTCGGTGAAGTCCACACACATTCGCCACTTGCCATTTGACTTCTTAACCATCACAACATTGGCGAGCCAATCCGGGTAGGAAACCTCGCGGATGAAACCAATTTTCTATAATTTGTCGACTTCGTCCTTCATGGCAGCATAGATTTCGGGCTTGTACTGCCTACACTTTTGTCGAACGGGGCGGTGCTGTAGATTAAGACTCAGGCGATGAGAGATTACCTCCGGAGAGATCCTAGGAATGTCATCATAGCACCATGCAAAGACTTCGACATTGGCACGAAGGAAGTGGATGAGCTCTTCTTAGAGGCCAACACTGAGCTGGGTTCCGACCCGAACCTTGCGGTCCAGGTAGGCAGGTGAGATGAGAACTTCCTCCACACAATTGTCATCTGGTTGGGCAATAGCTCTGAAAGACGAATCACGGGCATCTTCAGGAGGATCCGAGGTAGGGCAGGTGGGGGGAACATAAACAGCCAGAGAGGGCTTGGCCTCTTTCTTCTTCTTGACGAAAGTCGTATAGCATGACATAGCTAATACCTGATTACCTTTGACTACTCTCGTTCCACATGGGGTCGGGAACTTGATCAAAAGCAAATGAGTGGAGATCATAACTCTCAGTTGGTTAAGGGCCGGTCGTCCCAGGATGACATTGTAAGTTGTGGGGCAGTTAACCACCAAAAACTGAGTGGTTCTGATAGCGGACGAAGGATATCTCTCGAGGGTGAGTGGAAGATAGATCCCACCAAGAGAGGTAACCATATCGCCCGAAAAGCTAAGTAAATGAGCGACTGACCGGTCAAGCCTCTCCTGGTCAACTCCAAGAGCTGTGAAGGCTGAGGCGAAGAGGATGTTGACGGAGCTACCACAATCGACAAGGATCCGAGCCACGTCGAAGTTAGCTATGATGGCTTCAATAACCAAAGAGTCATCGTGTGGAAAGATTAAATCACGTTCTTCTTCCTCAGCAAATGAAATGGGCGACCACCCGAGCTTAAGAGTCTTTTTGCCACGGTGGAAGTCTACAGCCATAACGCCGGAGCATTGCTGAGCACTTCGGGCGTATTCCTTTCTATCCATGTTGGAGTTGCCAGCAAGGGTCGGGCCCCCACATATGGTATTGACCCGCCTCCGTCGTTGTCCTTCGGTCTTGGCCTTCTCGATGGCCTCCTTGTCTATAAAACCATCCAACTTTCCTTCCTGTACCAAAGTTTCTATTTCCTCCTTAAAGGCTCTGCATGCCTCGGTATCATGGCCATGGTCATTATGATAAAGGCAAAAGAAGTTTTTGTTAGCCCGGTACCGTGTTTGTGGTGGCGGGGTGGGAGTTTAGAAAATATATCCTTGATTTGGGGATACAATTCTGTATAAGTAACAGTGAGAATTGTATAGACTTTGAACCTGGAGGCATAGGATGTCTGATAAGTTTATTCCCTTCGTTGTCCTCCGCCTCTACCATCACCAAATTGTTTCTTGGTGAATTTATTGAACTTTTTCCCAGACCCCTCATACTGGTTACCCGAGTAGGGCTTGGGCTGGGGTGGCACTATGATGGCCTGGTTGGTACTTGGGTGATCCATGGTGGGCGGCTTCTTTCCATATGTTTTGAATTCAACCGTGGCCTCTTGCATGAGTTCCTTGTAGGTGTGCAGATTGCGGCGGTTGATTTCAAACAAGAAATCCCCCTCTAGGAGACCACCCTTGAAAGTAGCGAAGGTTACCTTCTCATCACAGTCGCGACACCGAAATCGCTCTAGCTGAAATCGGGTGATGTATTCCCGAAAGGATTCCCTGCTGCCCTGTCGGACCCGAGTCAGGTCATCCGTGGTGTAAATTCTATCGGTCTGGATGATATACTGGCCTAGGAAGAGCTCTCGGAGCTCGTTGAAACAATCAACCAAGCCCGGAGGAAGTTGGTAGAACCAGTCCCTTGCACTGCCAGAGAGGGTGGAAGGGAAGATTCGACACTTCGTAATGTCATCAACTCCTTTGGACTCCAGGGTTAACCGAAAACTCATGAGGTGGTCATATGCGTCTTCCTTCCCCGTATACAGAGTTATCTTGGGAGGCCGAACGTCACCAATCGGAGGATTGGACAGGATGCGAGTTGTGAAAGGTCCAGGCAGCTCCCTTGTTTCTAAAAATGGGTGCCCACCACGACTTCCCCCTTCCACTCTCCTCAGGCACTCACTGATGTCCATGAGGAGTTGTTGGAGCTGGTCTGGTGGAAGAGAGCCGCTGTTACCGGAGTCAGCGACTTGCTCACTTGGGAAAGTGTCATCTTCTGCGCAGCGCCCAGCCGAGAAAACCTGCTCTTCTCCCCGTCGTCACTTGAGACGAGTAGGCTCCTCCTCCTCAAAGTCTTGGGGACGTGGGTTAGACTCACCCCGGTTCGTCCGATGCTCTTCTCGTCGAGAGCGGTTGTCGTCGAGCAGATGACGACAGTCCCTATAAATGTGGAATTCTTTAGAGCGGGTAGGATGCTCGCCAGATCGGGTGGACAAGTCTCTTTTGGAAACCTGGGGGTGGGTGGCTACCTTGCGCTGCGTCCAATTGAAGCGGAACATTTTAGTCCCTTCGGGGGGGGGGGGGGGTTTCTCCTCTCACCACTCCAGAGAGTGATGTGTTCGTCCCTATCATGGGGGTTCCTCCTTTCACCACTCCGAGGAGTGGTATGCTCTTCCCTGTCGCGGAGGAGTCACTCATACATCTGTGTTTTACCCTTTTGGAGGTCGAGTTGTTCCTGGGTTCGTTGGAGCTAAGCCTCTAATCGTTGGATGTATGTCTCCTGATCAGATTCGGCAATCTTCTTGCCTAGCTTGTCACCCAGCGGGGTGTTGTCGACTTGGTCGAAAATAGGACCTCCGTCAGACATTGCAGGGGTCGGAAGGTCAGAAAGTCTTTGCACCTCAACTGAGGGTAGAAAATCAAATGGGGAAAAGTTGCTACTTTCCCACAGACGGCGCCAAACTGTTGATGCTGAAAAATGGTAAAGCAGTCAACGTCGAGTCGAACCACGTGGACCCGTTGACCTCCCACTGAGTGGATGACACGTCGAAATGGGGCAGGAACAGGTAGCTGGTTCTGACTGGTGAATAATGGAGAAAGAATGATATCCAATGCACCCTGCGCAAGTACACAAAAGTGAGCGGGAATGGTACCGGTGTGGTACAGGCCAAAGCTCTTCCGACGCTCAAGTCAGTGTACAGAGAATCTGTGAGCAGAATGAGTGAATAGTATAATATTGATTGAATCCTCCTTTTGTGATAAAAAAAGTACCCCTTTATAGTACATTAGGAAGAGTGTCAATCAATCCGGTGATGACACGTATCCCTTGTGATAATCCGCACTGCAGGAGGGCCACGTGTCACCTGTCTCGCGGATCTGAGTGAGTTGACATGGGTCGGGGGCCTAGGAGGTTTGAGCTTGGGAGGCCGGAACCTAGGAGGTCAAGGCCTAGGAGGCCGGAGCCTAGCGGGGGCTTAGCTTTTGGGTCTAGGCCCAAACGATATGATGTTAAGCCTTGTGTGACTTGTCGTTATACCCAGATCATTAATCATACGAACAGTTTCCATCCATGAAAATTCTCTATATGTATAACTTATTAGGCTTATATTAATATTTGAATCAAGCACCCAGTTGGTTTACGTTTTTTCTTGTTTATGGTAAATAAACTAGAAGACCTCCAAATGGAAATTTCTCTTTGCAATAGGACATATTTTGCTCATTTCCAGCAAAGACAAAAGTTTCAGGACATTTCTTAAGTCATTGGAAATTCCTTTGTGGGTTTTGGAATGAGGACTAGATCGTCTAAATTAAAGCTTTTGGTTTTTTTTTTCTTCTAGATAAGCTCCCTAATGCCTACTGCTGCCTGCAACAAATCTTTCAAGCAAGATGTTTGTCTAATTCTACTACATCGTTTTAGGCTTTCATCTAAATTTAAGAAAAACGCTACATGTTGTAGCTTACAAAACAATATTGTTTTAAATAGAGGTGAAAATGAGTCAGATTTTACTCGACAACCGACCCAAAACCAACCCAACTATGAGAGACAGTCGGTTGCAACTAACAACCAACCCACAACAATCTGTTCGGTTGTTAGTTTAAAAAATAGGTGAAAGTCAGACAACTGACCTGACCCATGCAACCGACTTTGGGAGAAGCCCCTCCTCCACAAATGCAGTCTATCATCTCATAATGGCCACAACACTTGGGACTTGGGTGCCCTCAAGTAGTCCCACTGCCATCGAGGGCCAGAAGGCCCAACAACAACAACAATAATAACCATAGGCTGTTGAACATTTAAGCCTTCCAGCGCAGCGACATTGACGGCTTTGCAAAGCGGATGGTGAAACTCATGGCAGATCGCCAATGACGAATTTGAGTGCTTGATTTTTGAGGCCAAGAAGACCGCCGAGTGCTTGGATCGCCGCTACGCCCTCTCATGCTGCTTTGACTCTGTCACTCAATTCGTTGTTGCTCGAGCGCTCGAAATCAATAGAGAGCTCGAGATTGGATTGCACTTGCACACCTTTACCATCAATTTTAGCAGAAATTGGCCTAGGGTTTGCTCTGGACCCAAATTGACCATTCAATGAAAGCCCCAGGCCAACTCAATCTCCTCAAAATCTTGGCTTGGCTCGGGAGTGAGTGAACTTTGAATGGGGTTGAGTATTTGTTGTCCAAGGGGCTGCCTCTTTTGGTTTTCAAGTCGTTGGTGGTTGTTTTGAGGTAGGGCTGTTCATCGGTTGGTTCGGATAGGTATTGGGGCTTACTAAATCAAAACAAAAAAAATTAGGTATTTTTTTACTTTGGTATTTTTCGTTTTCGGTATTTTTGGTTCGGTAATTTTTGGTAAACTTCAGTTTTCGGTTTGATTTCGGTAATTTTGGTATCAGATAATTTCGGTTCATTTTCGATTTACTTCAGTATATCTTTGGTTCATTTTCGGTTTACTTCAGTATATCTTCGATTCCTTTTTAATTTAATTATAATAATAATAATTATTATATACCAATATAAATTAAAATTTAATCAAATATGATACATAAATTATAATGTTTGATGAATATATATATATTTGCACGAGTAATATTAGTAGTTTAGTATAGTACTAGTATTAATTGCAATAATATTAATATTAGTAATAATAATATGTATTAGTACATATCTTATTAATTTAGTATATGTATATACTGATAAATATGAGTAGATATATATGCATTACTTACTTAAAGATGAGATTCTTGTTTTCCTAAAAATAATAACATTTACTTTATTAAAGAATAACTCTATATTTTAACTCACACTTTTGATAATATTAATATGATAATATTATACAATTATATTTTCTTATAGTTGTTTAAGATATTAGTAGTTTAATATTTATTGTACCACTAACATAATAGTATTATATAAACACATATAACTAAATTTTGATAATTGTTTTAGTTTTTTTTTGGTATATATTTCGGTAATAATCGATTCGATTTTTTTTAGTAATAATTTTCGGTAATCAGTTGGTTTACCAACTTTTTTCTGATTTTTTCGGTTTCGAATTTCAATTTTCGAATTGTGAAAATCGATATATCAAGTAAAAAAAATTCGATTGGTAGTCGGTTGGTTTGGTGAAAACCAAACCAAAGGGCAGCCCTATTTTGAGGTGCTTGAAGCCTTGAACAATGTGCTTGGTGGGATGTCCTTTGTTGAGTTGGAAAAAAAAAAAAAAATCAAGTCGGGTGAAACCATAGCTGACCCAACATCAACCAACAAAAGTCGGTTTCCCAACTATCAACCGACCCACAAAGTTGGTTGTCGGTTTTAAAAATTTACCAAGGTCGGTTGGTCGGTTGTGTTGGTTGTTTGGCCGATATAGACCCGGCCCAACCCATATATTCCAACCCCTAACTTTTAAACATAATCACAAAATTGACTAAAAAACATTAGCAAAAGATCTTATCTCCTTTTAATATCATGCGTACTTAATGTCAATTTCTATACCTTCACTGAAAACTGTCTGCATTAATAACTGGAATGGATTCCATCTTTTATACCTACCCTGAAAACTATCTAGCTGTGTTAATAATCCTGAGTTAATTTCATTTTCTGTACCTACCCTTATATTGGACATGCATATATTATGTTCTTAAACCCTTACTTCACCAAATTGTATCTGCAGCAACATTAAGTCATCACCAACAATAAACACAATATCAGCAAATGATCTTATATTCTGTAAATAATCCTGAGTTAATATCATTTTATATTCCTTCACTGATCGAAAACTAACTACCTGCATTAATAATCCTGAATTAATTTCATCTTTTATATATACGTACCTACCCCTGAAAACTATCTGGCTGTGTTAAAAATCCTGAATTAATTTCATTTTCTATGCCACCCTTACTTTCTATGCAAGTTGTATACTTGTAACTGTAGCAACACTAAGTTATCATCACCATTTACAATTCATCAATTGGGTTGAGATGGTAAGGGTTTTAATTTAATTTAGAGATGTGAAAGCAAATCTTACTGCGTATAATATATGCCTGTCTTTTGAGACCATATGATATGAGAGGTTGATTCAAACTGAGTTTTCATGACCATGACAGGCACATGCATGATCATGCAGCACACTCGAGCCATCCATGTATCAATTGGTCCCTTTATTTTCTTGGTTATAGTTGACAGAGCCATCACATCTCCAAATTAACTATTGCGCGCCCATTAAGACCTAATGAGGTATACATAGCTAGCTACTACTTTATATCAATCAGTAACAGGGCAAGTATGCCATGCACTCTCAATGGGAGGAGTCATCATCACATATAGTCATATATAAGGCTATAAATAAGAAGGTGGGTTAAGGTACGTGGATGCCTTATGCTTCCAAAAGAAAATTTAGGAAGTCCACTCTGATTTAGACTCAGTGGATTCAAGTGTGAGTGACATTTAGGCTTCATCCATCTACTTTTCCAATAAAAACATTTTATATTGAAAAATGAAAATTATGTATACTTTTACCCAAATTTTTGTGCATACTAAGCAGATTTCACATTGTCAATTTTACTTTATATCAATCAGTAATAGAACCTCGTTTGGTTGCTGCCTAGCTAGTTTTGTTGTTTGGGGTCTCTGACCCTCCCATTTAACCAAAAAAAAAATCAGTAATAGGGCAAGCATATATGCCACTCTCAATGTGAGGAGTCATCATCCCATATAGTCATATATAATGCTATAAATAAGAAGGTGGGTTACGGTGGATGCCTCATGCCTCCAAAAGATGAGGAAGTCCACTCTGATTAATTTAGACTGACTGGATTCAAGTGGGAGTGACATTAAGGCCACTCTCAATTAATCTACTCACTTCATCCATCTACTTTTCCACTAAAAACATTTTATATTGAAAATTATGTATACTTGCACCCAAGTTTTTGTGCATACTAAGCAAATTTCACATTGTCAATTTTACCCAATAAAAAGCATTGTTTTGGGTTCATATATTATTTATTATTTCCTATTTCTCGATCTTCATTGTTTTTAGACTTATTCACGAAAATACCGAAACTAATTTTTATTCTCACTTTACCTCTTTAAAGTTAAATCTTCCCACTTTGCCTGCTGAACTTGACAAATGACTCATTCCGTTTAAAAAACTCCATCTATTAATTCGTTAAAAAAAGCTAACGTATTATTGTAATTTATTTATTACTTGCAAATATACAAGCCTTGTAGTAAATGTTGTATACTAAGGAGGTCGAACCTCAAGGAATGTTGCAAAAAGATACACTAATTGTAAACTTTATATTAATTTAAATCTAATCTAGTTTGAAATTTTTTTGAGTTTTTGATAAAAGAAACTAAATGGCAAACTAACTAATAAATAAAAAATGAGAAATATGGGTGGAAGGGTCTAGAAATTGGTATGGAACCAAGGTCTAGGGTCCAAACCACCATGTAAAGATTTCTAGTTAAGATCTAGCTATTTTCCATACAAAGACGAACACCCAAGACTCAACTTGATGTCCTCACCAAAGATATTTACATTTTAAGCACAAAATAAATGATTCTTTATGATAGATGTTGTTCTTGCTTAAAGATATAACTTTAAGCATCCCAAATGAAACCAAATTTTAGTAACTACTAGAGATCAAAGAAAATTGCATTACACTTTAACAACCAATTAAGCATAGATATGGAAAAGAGGCTTCTAACACCCCATGATACATGACATCAAGGGTGAAAGCTTGCTCTTTTCACAATTTCTGAACAAGATCTAAAATATTTTAAGGAACTAAAACATGGGAAATTAACTAAAAATTAACTAGAAAATATAACATAGTGGTGCTTCCTCTTACCAAGGTAAATGAGTCTAGTGACCAACTATGGTGAAAATAAAAACAAGGAAAGGAACAAGGAATAAAATTTCGAGTTTCGAGGAAATTTCGACGGAAATTTCGAAGATTTTTAAATTTCGACAGAAATTAGATGGAAATTACGGAAATTGCTATCAAAATACGGAAATTTTGAATGAAACTTTTCTATATGTTTATTTAACATATTATCTACTAAATTGATAAAAAACATTGAAGAAATCAAATTATATAATAGGTTTCATGTGATATAAGGTGAATATAATGCGCGCTGAAATAAATACTGTTAAATAAAGTTAGTATAATGAATAAACAAAATTAGTATATTATTTATACGCTATAATTTAATTATACACTAAAATCTAAACTCTAATACTTTATATATTCATTATACCCTAATACTCTTTATACTCTATAATCTATACATTAAACCCTATATACTCTATATTTTTTAGGATATTAGGTTTTAAGCCCTTTAGGATACTTTTAATTATTTTTTTATATAGAAATGTATTAAAGTTTAAGATTTAAAATAACTAAAAGAAATCTCAAATTTTTTTTCTTCTTTCCAATTGCCCAAAGGCCCCAAACCCTCCCTCATTTTTTTTTTCTTCCTTTACTTTTTTTCCCCGTGTCTCTCTCTTCAGTCTTTTTTTTATTTTTTATCTTTCCTTCCTTTTTTCCCGTGTCTTTTACTTAGCCAAGCTTTGTCTTCACTAAGTGTAATAACCCAAATTTTGGCTTATGGTAATTTTGTTACTTAAATTTTTCAAATTTGTTTTAAGGTTTGTTTAAAGGAATTAGAAATTTCTTTAAATTTATTTTAACTAACTTAGATATTTGGTTGTGGTTCTAAAGCTTAGTTGTGTGGAAATGAATTTTAGAAAATGAAAATTCAAGAATTTGACTATTATTATTTTTTTCAGAATTAAATTATAAGAGTAGGATTTTTCATAATTTTTTTGAAAGCAATTTGACTATTTTAAGGTTATAGGAAATTAGTACTCATCAATACGAGTTCGTAGAATTTTTCGGTGAATTATTTGGAGTCTCGAGCTATTTTTGGTGAATTTCTGAAGTTGGAAAAAATAGAAAATATGAAAATTTCGAAAAATTTCGAAAAATTTCGGTAAATTTCGATAAATTTCGATAAATTTCGGTAAATTTCGGTAAATTTCGATAAATTTCGAAAATTTCGGCGAAATTTTCCCGAAAATTATCAAACATGTGTTTCGATTTCGACACCCCAAAAAAACGAAATTTTCGGCGAAATTGAAATTTCGAAATTTAATTCCTTGGAAAGGAATACTTAAACTAAAAGTGCAAGAGAATAAATAAATTAAGCTCATAATATTAAAAGACAAGAAAGAAATAAGAATAAACTAAATAAAAGATTTGACAAAAAAAAAACTAAACAAAAGAGACAAGAGTAGAAAATAAATAAAGGACATATAATTTAAATAAACACATAGATTAAAGTGCTACCAAAAAAAAAAAAGACAGAGAAATTAAAAACTCATATTCTCTCATAAATTCCACCCACTGGAAATTCTTTATTTAGTCTACACAAGTGCGGCTACAAGAAGGAAATGAAAAGTTCCTGCGTAGCCTTCTTTAAATGGAGCATAGCAGTAGGGATTTTAGGGGTTGTGATTGGCAGGTGTCGCATGAAGAATAGCCAAGAAGAGAAAGGGACACGCACGGGAAAGGAGGCTGGTAGCAGACAGGAAGTAGCTGTAGCAATGCCACGTGTCGCGCGGCTATTGGAGCATAGAAAGATTAATCAAATGAAAAAGGCTGCTAGCTTGTGAGCTTGGCTGGGCGCACGGGAGAGAGAGAAGAGAAGAGAGGGAGGAGTGGCTTGGCTTTGTGTTATACGGCTTGGCTGACATGGCTCGGGCTGGCACTTCAGCTGGGTGACACGCGGAAAGGAAGAGATAGAATGCTAGGCGGATGGAAAGAGGGAGGAAGCTTCATCCTCCCTCAGTGACTGTTCACCTTCCGGGTTGGGCCAGGCCAGTTGTGGTTTGGGCTTTCTTCTTCTTTTCTTCTTTTTCTTCTTTCCACTTGGGATGGGCTTGTTCTTTTTCTTTTATTTGTTTTGGGCTTTTGTTTTCTTTTTCTTTAGTTAAGCCTACAAAATTAAAAATAAAACAAACTAATTAATAAATAAAATCTAATCTAGACAATTAAATAAAACTTAATAAATTCTATGAACTAAGATGAAAACTAATAAAACCTAGTAAATAAATTAAATAATTACAATAGGAATAAACTACTAAAAATGCTAGGAAGAAAAGACTAGAATGAATAATTTTGAGGTTAAATAAGTATAATAAAATGAGCTCAATAGACATTTTGGTAATTTCCTAAAAGAAGAAAAAAAAACAAACTAATTAAAAGAAAAAAAAAGGGGAGGAGCAGTGTCACCCTCCAATTCCGGGCCTAGGGGAATTGAGCTCGTGGCAGTCGGCGTGCTCCTCAACTAACATGAACTTAACTAGCACCCCCGACATCTCAAACTCACATTAACTGAGAAGCACAAGCCTTAAGTTTACTATTCTACCCTTGTACAAAATAGGTAGGCAGAGTTAAATAGCGGAACGTTCACTAAACAGTGAGCTCTTTGGAAGGTGTGTTTCTAATTCATTTATTAATATTAAGCCCGAGTTGATTAGTTAACAATCAATTTAGACAAAATCTAGGATTAAGTAACTTGTTCGACCTAGGTCAGATAGTCAAATAACAAGTCAAGTAATCCGGGGTTAACCCGACACATCTATGAGAATAGTCTTGCAAATGATAAACCTCAAGTAAGCCAAACATTTATAACACTAATGAGCCAACGATAAAAGGACAAATACAAAGAGTCTAAAATACTTGATCTGATACTCACTCGCTCATAAAGGAACTATTGAAACTCGAATATCCAATCGTCGTAGAAGTACGCAGTGTTTTGTCGTCAGAAATCTCCATTAGCATCACCATAACGCCAAACCTGCAAAATCTATGTAGGGGTGAGCATCACCAAACCACCGAATCCTTTGCTCGGCTCACCAGACTCAAAACGTGATCACATAAGTTTCAAATTTTATCTTAACAAGCAAAGTCATTCAAAAACAACCATACTCAAACAGGGTTTCACACCATAAATCACATTCCGCCCATAAAGCATCATAAGTCACGAGATAACATATATATTATATCAGGTTCATCATGTAAAACATGTAATTTTGTACTTACATGGCAAAATATGTCAGAGATGCTTGCAACATATATCTCATGCATTCGTACCTTTTCCAATCCGTAGAAGCAAATATCATAACTTGTTAAATAAAAGTGGACCACCATAGCCTGTACCACAGTACCATCACTACCCAGCCTACCCTTATGCTGCAAATTAGTGATAAGAATGGCCCTCACGACCCGTGGTACCTCCACGGTTGCAAACCCAGTATACTACTAAATAAAATGTATCCACACGATCATACTATCCTAGTACTATCTGACCGCAACCTGGAGAGCTGACTAGGGGCCCGACTGCTCACTGGGTTTTCCACTGTGGTTTAGAGAATCAAAACCCAAGGTCACTCATGCAACCCTTCGTTCTAAGACTAGGTGTCTAAACACTGAATTCTCATTAATTTCACAATGTTCAATGAGAATAATCATGATGTATGAATGCATATTCCACTAGCATCAACCTATGCCAAATCCAAGCCATGTAGGAATGCACATGCTCAAAATCAATTTTAGTGTTCAACATATAACAACATTATTAACCCGAAACTATCACATGGTTATGAGTGCTCATCAATAGCCATTAATCATAGAAATAATACAAGAGTAATTAATAATGAAATATAAGTCACACTAGTAGTTCAAAGGAGATTTATAAGCCTCATTACCATATTTAATTTGGTCAAATTATGAGGAATAAATTATTAAGCAAGCTGGCCGGTTGCAAATTAAGCAAACAACGATAAAACACCTTTGAATTATAGAGTGACTCTAATCCGATAATTATATTCTTTTTAATCAACAAATAGCACATAATCTTCTCTAGGCGTTTAGGCCTATAAGCTAACCAATTATGCATCCTATAGCTTAAACTAGAGTTTACAAATAACAATTAAGCAAGCAATAAGATTAAGGTTTAACTAAAGGGTTCACTTACCTAGAGTCTAGCCAATTAGGTTATTAATACTCCAACTAGTTCATTAATCCAAGTGAATAAAATCAGAATTCAAGGTAAGAGTAATTATGGAATAAAATAAGGAACAATCATAGGGCGTACACACAGGCTGCACCCTTCCCTCTCTTGATTTCAAACAAGGTTCTTACTTCTAGGGCCATTCAACTCAATGGTCTCCCTAGGCAATCACAACAAGTTCATACACCACTTAAAGCAAGTTGAAATCATCAATATGCTTCCATGGATGAGATTTCTCTCACACAAAGAGCAAGGAACCAAGCATATAAGCATTCACATATCCAACACAATCCAATAGGCAATTATTAAGCATATAGATATCAGGGAGCTTCTAGAGCCTCCGCTGAGATTCCAAATTGCGCAACAATCATCCAACATGGCAGCAAGTATCGCAGTTGTAAGGCATACATAACCAATTCAAGTACAAGCACAAGCAAGACTCTCCAATTGTTAGTTTCTAGAAAATTAATTTGGGCAAGCCCCCTATTTTTTCAAGTAGCTGCTCCAACACAAAAAGTCTCTAGAAAACCACAAAGTCCTGTAAGGAGATACATGTAAACACTTTTACATATTTTGAATGAACACACAATCTAAAAACACTAGACATGTATAATCACCATTGATGTGTGAGAATAAACTTACCTGAAGAAGCCATGTCGTCTGCAGCAAGTATCTTGAAGTCTAAGAGCACAAGCCTTCCAACCAACACAGACTTTCTTCAGAGCTTTACTCAATATGGGGCAGAGTACAAAATAGCAGAGATTGATAATCTGTGTAGTCAGGGACCTGAGCCTTATATAGAGTCTTGATCAAACTGTGTACCTCCCATTAAGATATATATGGTTTAATCCTAGTATAACTCTATATAATGACTAATTAATAAATGCCTTGTTTATAGTATAAGGCAGCTCATTATCATAATCCCATTCTGATTAGGAATATGACTTAGTTGAGCTTTTCCTGTTGTAGTTTGATTAATATATACTCCTATCACTTGACTCTTAAGTTTTATTAGCATGATCAGCATCCGAATAGAACAAGGATTAAGTCCATTAATTTCTTACATTCTCCCACTTGGACTATCATTGTTCTTGTCTAAGTATCATACTAATTTACAGCAAGTAACCTTCATTAGCGCTGGGTATATTAATCAAAAGAGACTTAAATCAACTTTGTCAAAGCACAATTTTAAACACCAGACTATGAGAAATTATCAAGCTTTATATTGCTCAAACAACTCATAACCATTAATGTCAAAATCATACCCCACATAAGTCATTCACAAAGCGTGAAACTAAAATTTGGTTCACAAGACAGTTGTGTATTGCAACTGTGTCGAATTTGTAAACCTGGTCCACTTAATGATTTTGTCAAGCTATAAAACAAAAATCCTTTTACTTCATATGTATGAGCACATGATCAGTGTGCTAATCAATACTGTTTGCATTATTTAAATGTCAATGGAATAGATTTTAGATATGCATTCTAAATACCAGAATGTAAATATATATATATATAACACTTGAATTAAACTGAAAAAATAGTATATATTACAATTGAGCTACCTTTTTGAAATCATGATATGTTTAGCTCGATTGTAATATAACTTATAACTCAAAATCCAATAATCATATTGAAAACTATAACAGTAATTTGCTCAAACTGTGCAAAAAAATAACTGAAATGGCAGAATTAAACTTAAAATCTGAAAACTCTCACTATCCTTAAAGCTCCCACTGAACTGGAGCATCCAGTTTCTCAAGTACTCCCATTTGAGTCACATGGAGTTTGAACACTCCAACTGGCATAGCTTTAGTAAAAGAATCTGCCAACTGATCTTGTGTGTTGACATACTCAATCTGCAATTCTCCAGCTTTAACATTCTCTCTGACCATCAGATATTTAGTTCCAATGTGCTTAGATTTGGATGTCCTTTTGCTGTCTTTGGAGAAGCTCACTGCTCCATTATTATCACAAAAGATCTTTATAGGTTTTTCCACACAACCTATCATCTTTGTCTCCAGCATAAAATTTTTCAACCATATAGCGTGTACAGATGCTTCATAGACTGCCACATACTCTGCATGCATAGTAGAAGTGGTGGTCAAGGTTTGTTTCACACTCTTCCAAGAGATAGCTGCTCCACCAAACAAGAAAATATACCCTGAAGTCGATCTCATGGTGTCTGCACAACCAGCAAAATCTGAGTCTGAGTATCCAATAAGCTCTAAATCCTTCATTCTTCTGTACACCAGCATGTGATCCTTTGTTCTTTGTAAATACCTGAGTACCTTTTTCCCTGCAACCCAGTGAGCTTGTCCCAGATTAATTTGATATCTACCCAGCATGCCAACTGCAAAAGCCAAATCAGGTCTCGTACATGTCTGAGCGTACATAACAGACCCAACAAGTGATGCATAGGGTTTATCTTTCATATACTCCCTCTCTTGTTGGTTCGTAGGATATTGTCCCTTGCTAAACATGTCTCCTTTTGACATTGGGGAATCTCCTGGTTTGCAACTTAACATGTCGAATCTTTTAAGAACTCTCATAATATATGCCTTTTGTGACAGCCCCAGTAAATGCTTCTTCCTATTTCTCTTAATTTCTATTCCTAGCACATAAGAAGCTTCTCCAAGATCTTTCATTTCAAAATTATCTGACAAAAACGCTTTAGTCTCATACAATAATTCCTTGTCGCTGCTGGCCAGTAGGATGTCATCTACATAGAGAACTAAGAAGATGAAATTTCTCCCACTCACCTTTAAGTATATGCATTCATCTGATGGGTTTTCAATGAAACCATATGAACTAACAACTGAATCAAATTTGATGTACCACTGTCTGGAAGCTTGTTTTAATCCATAAATGGATTTTCTCAATTTACAAGCTAAGTGTTCATCTCCTTCCTTTATAAAACCCTCAGGTTGTGCCATGTAAATTTCTTCATTTAATTCTCCATTCAAGAAAGCAGTTTTGACATCCATCTGGTGCAACTCCATGTCAAAATGTGCAACCAATGCCATAATAATTCTGAAAGCATATTTGCTTGATACAGGTGAGAAGGTCTCATTGTAATCAATTCCCTCCTTCTGTGTAAAACCCTTTGCAACTAGTCTAGCTTTGTATCTTTCTACACTTCCATCTGGATTTTTCTTTGTCTTATAAATCCATTTGCAACCTATTGGTTTAATCCCTTTAGGTACCTTAGCTAATTCCCAAACTTGGTTGTTGTACATAGATTCTATTTCAACTTCCATAGCTACTCTCCACTCCACAAACTTGATATCTTGTATAGCTTGTGCATAGGTTCTCGGATCAGACTCTTCCCCAACATCAAACTCAACTTCCTGCAAGTAAAGTATGTAGTCACTAGATATAGCAGGTTTCCTTGGTCTAATAGATTGTCTTCTAGTTGCTTCTCCTGCTGGTTGCTCAGTATGAATTTGGTTTGGTTGTACTGCCATCTCATTTTGAACTTGATTTTGAACTTCCTCAACTTCAGCTGCTTGTTGATTCAGTATGATTTACTGATTTTCTGGTGCAAAACCAATCTGATCTTGTATTGATATGTTTAATTCTGTATGATCATTCTGAAATGATGTGTTATCAGCAATCTCTTCAAAATCAAAATCACTTAATTTAGTTTCAACCGATGGTGCAGACTCATCAATGAACCTTGCCACATTAGTCTCCACTATTCTAGTACTATGAGATGGACAGTAGAATCGAAACCCTTTAGATTTTTCTGGATATCCAATGAAAAAACCACTTGTGGTTTTTGAATCCAGTTTCTTGGCCTCTGGATTGTATAATTTTGCTTCAGCCTTACACCCCCAAACATGCAGATGTAATAATCCTGGTTTCCTTCCTGTCCAAAGTTCAAAAGGTGTCTTGTTCAAAACCTTACTAGGTGCCCTATTAGTTATATAATTTGCGGTTATTCCACATCAATGGTGATTATACATGTCTAGTGTTTTTAGATTGTGTGTTCATTCAAAATATGTAAAAGTGTTTACATGAGATAATCCAACCAACACAGACTTTCTTCAGAGCTTTACTCAATATGGGGCAGAGTACAAAATAGCAGAGATTGATAATCTGTGTAGTCAGGGACCTGAGCCTTATATAGAGTCTTGATCAAACTGTGTACCTCCCATTAAGATATATATGGTTTAATCCTAGTATAACTCTATATAATGACTAATTAATAAATGCCTTGTTTATAGTATAAGGCAGCTCATTATCATAATCCCATTCTGATTAGGAATATGACTTAGTTGAGCTTTTCCTGTTGTAGTTTGATTAATACTCCTATCACTTGACTCTTAAGTTTTATTAGCATGATCAGCATCCGAATAGAACAAGGATTAAGTCCATTAATTTCTTACAATACAAACACACTCTTGGTTACACACAAGTTCGAAATTAGGGTCTCAATTAGTGGCAATGCTTATTTGGCAAGTACTGGTGGTTAACCAAGGATAAAAGACCTCCAAGAGTTTTTAAATAAATGTTAGGGAATATTCAAAAGGTTTCAAATCACTTCCCAATCCAAAAAGGGTGTTTTTAAAAGAGTAAAAACTTTTGCAAGGCTAACTGCCAGGGAATAAATTCACAGGAGCAAGGTACACTCTCGGATTTTTAGAAAACTAAGTACCTGTCCAAAAGCTTTGAAAATTGGTGGGATGATTTTAGACAAGCAGAGGTTTATCCACAAAAAATGTCAGTTGATTTGGAGTTGTGGATCAATACAATTTTTCAAATCATTCCGGCCTAGGATTTGGGAGTAATGCTCATCCTCCAAATCCCAAGGTCGAGTGATTATGTCCACAACCTTAAAATCATATTATCGAATATACAAAAACCAATCCATATAGGTCTAACATCATCCCATGAATTTTAGTTTGGGTTAAAATCACAAAGAACACAAGAAAGGTTGGAAAACATCAACATGCAAAAGAGGCTAAGTGCTGCCAGGTTTTTGATTTATAGGGCTGACTTAGAAAATTCATAACTAACACATCAGAGGTCCGATTGAGGTGTTCTTAGTCTCTAAATGACCGTTAGGATGTCTGGTTTATGCAGATGAAAAATCAGGTCAAAATACTTTGTCAATCAATACAGTTTCCAAAAATAGTATCTTGGAGTCAGGGATTACGAAAACCAAAAAAATGAGGTTTTGACAGAAAACTCAAAACTTTTGACTCTCTTGCCAAACCAAGTAGACTAACACCCCCAAAGAAACACCAAGATGGATTCACAGGGTTCACAAACAAGTTTAGAGCTCCTTACCTGAAAGCACAGCTTGGTTTCACAAGACAGTAGCTTCAAACCCACATTCAAATGCACCAAATCCCTTTTCTGACCTTGCATGTATTAAAGATGAAACCTTTAAGAACTACTCAGTCTAAATAGGCAAAAAAGAAACATGACTCACAAATAAGGGTACGAACTTACCAAGAAGAACATACCTACTCTTGGATTGTACATGCATTCACAAAATACAATCCATATTAGTGATCAGCTTGAGAAATAACCAAGTCCTTGGCTAGATAGAAAAAATGAAAGGGTTTTGGGAATGAAGTCAGAAAGGAAAAGAAGATTGAGAAATCCAAACCTTCCTCAACCAGTTGATGCGCACACTTTCCCTGAATGTAACAAAAGTCCAGTAGCCCCAAAACACAAATGAAGGTCTCAAAGTCAGTTCAAGGCCTTGGTGAAATTTCTAGCTTCAGAGAAAGAATCTAAAGGGCAATCCAAACGTAAGGAGGTAACATGCAAAGGGAAAACTTACCCAAAATCAATCCTCACCTCTTCTATTCTCGCAGCTTAGAGACGATGGTCTCTGGTTTCTCTCTCTCGGCTTAAAGAGTTCTTCACCCAGTGAACTCGAGAATGTTGTCTAAGGTTTAGTTCTATGGGTGCAAGACTATTTGGTTATAGAGGAAATTGAAAGAGAGTAAAATGCAAAGAGAGTAGAGAACACATAGAGAAAAGGAAAAGAGAAAGGTGAAGGCCGGGTTTGCGTACATGAGTTTATAAATGATGGCTGGTTGGGTTTCCAAAACTAACAGCCATCACAATTTAATAACGTGTTTGTGGCTATCTTAGGGGCTAGGTGGGCTGCTAATTGGATTTTGGGCCTAGGTTAACCATATGTATTTAAAGAGTCCAGCTTTAATTTCCTATGCCAAAGGAGATTAATTGGGCTTGGATTTATGTATTAGGGTCCAAAATAAATAATTGGGTTTAAGGAAAAATGTTTAGGCTTCCGAACAGATGGGAAGCCGGTCTCCACTTGCCATATGTCACACTCTCAAGCTCGGGTTTAAGGGTTTGGGTGCGAAATTACTAAATTACCCCACTAAGGCTAGTCACCGTTAATCCTCGCTTCAATCACAAAGCACGAGCAACAAAATTAAAGGAAATAAAATAAAAGCAAATTACAATTCAATTAGTACCTCAGCTTTACATATTATTTTAATTTAGTACCTCAACTTTGAAAAATTACAAAAAAATACCTCAACTTTCATTTTGTATCAAAATAATACCTCCGTTAGTTTTTCTGTCAAATAAACTATTATCTGTTGATTTGGCAGGGGTATTTTCGTCTTTCTACCCACATTTAAAAAAATAAAATTTTTTAAAAAATAATTAAAATAAAAAATTTTCTTAAAATTTTTTTCCCCTCCCCCTTCCTTAGCCATGCCTCACGCAACACCACCCCCCAGCCTTATTNCCAGCCTCAGTCCTCGTCGCACCCCCTCCTCCTTAACCCTAGCCCCGTCCACCCCCAGCATGAAAGTTGAGGTACATTTTTGAAAGTTTTCAAAGTTAGAGTACTAAATGATAACATGTAAAATTGAGGTACTAAATTGTAATTTGCTTATAAAATAAAGTAGAAAGTAATAGTAACAAAGACAAAGACAATTTCGTCTATAAATAAAAGTACTACGAGTCACGTTTACAACCAAAATAAAAGTAGTGGTTTGACCTACAAGTCAACCATGGTCAAGTAATACTGTGAAAAATTCACTCCAAATTTTACCAAGTATCACAAGCAGACCCTCCCTACCCCCACCTCGAGCCTTCATCCCCCCAACACGCCAGCAACTACCTCCACGCTGGCCTCCCTCCCCGCGCCAGCCACCCTTCTCTCTTTTTCTCTTTTTGTCTTTCTCTCTTTACCTAGCTTCAGATTTCCTACATAAAAGCTCACATAGAAGTGAACCAAAAAGCTCTCAGATTTCTTGCATAAAAACGGTGGATTCAATGGCTTCCATATCAAAAGGGGTGGGGACGCTTCAATGGCTTCAATGACTTTCAGCAGAGAGAGAGAGAGAGAGAGAGAGAAAGAGAGAGAGAGAAAGGATTTCAATGGGCCATTGATGGAGCTTCAAAAAATTTAGAGGAGTGTGAGTAGAGTCAGAGAAGTAAATTTAGAGAGAGGAACTGTACGGTTTTTGTTTTTAATGAGAAATTCGGCCAGTGGAGGTGGAAGGGATGAAAATTGAGAATATGTAAGAGAATGAAGGTAAGGAGGAAGAAGAAGGAGGGGTGCACGTGGGCGGGATGTGGGTTTCTTAAGTATTTAGTTTTTAGTTTTTTTATTTTAAGTTTTTAATATTTTAAAAATGCTTTGATGAAGTTTTTTTATTGTTTTTTTCACATACATGTCATTAAAAAAATTCACGCTAGATGTGTCCACGGTAGCACTTAACCAAGGTCCTAATGGATCCATGGACGAAGGTGATTTTTGTAAGGTTTTCGAGTCTTCGTAGACACGCTTGTAATTTTTAGGCTTTCATGTACCCCTTGAAATTAGCGTCATAGTTGGTAATATGTAATTGAGACTTTTAAAAAAAAAAAAAACAGTACTTGGGTCACCCCTTGAGGGTACCCCAAGGTCACCACACCCCCTAAAATTGTAATTTCAGTAATCTCAGTATATGATTGTAACCGTTTACTTTTTAGATCACCTATTATAGATTATTTCTGCAAAAAATCAATTCAATAAAAAATTGTTTGGTTATATAACTGTTGTCGATTAAATAGAAAAAATTAACAATTTAGTCAAAAAATCACTCTTTAATCGAAAACTATCAATTTTTTCTACCTAATTGACAACAGTTATATAATCAAACGATTTTCGATTGATTTGATTTTTTATAAAAATAATTTTTAATAAGTTATTTCAAAAGTTAATGATTTCGATCATGTATCGATATTGTCGAAATCAGAATTTAAAGAGGTGGGGTGACTTGAGTATCCCAAGTACTGTCTTTTTTTTTTAGAGCAAATTATAATTTAGTACCTCAACTTTATATGCTATTTCAATTTAGTACCTCAATTTTGAAAACTTGCAAAAAAGTATCTCAACTTTCATTTTGTGTCAAAATAGTACCTCCGTTAGTTTTTCTGTCAAATAAATCGTTATCTGCTAACGTGACAGAGACATTTTCGTATTTTTCCCAAATTTTAAAAATAATAATATTTTTAAAAACTTTTGAATACAAATTTTTTTTAAAATAAAAAAATTTCATAAAATAAANTTTTAGTTTTAATTATTTTAAGAAATTTTTTTATTCAAAGATTTTAAAAAAATATTATTATTTTTTAAATTTAGAGAAAAAGACAAAAATACTTCTGTCACGTCAGCAGATAACGGTTTATTTGACAGAAAAACTAACAGATATACTATTTTGACACAAAATAAATGTTCAAATACTTTTTTATAAATTTTTAAAATTAAAATAACATATAAAGTTGAAATACTAAATTATAATTTTTTTTTTTGAACGCAAGTGATTTCTTATTTCCATTCATCGAAACGCCCCGTCCACTACATCACCCCACTCCACTTTGGTTTCTCAAATAATAAATCGCACGGTCACACACACACACACTCTATCTCTCTGCTCAATGCCATGGCGCTTGCCACCGTCGTCGACCACCACAACAACCACCACCTCCACCTTGAGTCACTCCCTCTCATCGACCTCCGCCTCCTATCCCAATCCGAGCTCTACTCCCTCTCCCTCACCTCTTATTCCTCCTCATCCCACCCCAACCGCCGCTTCGACGACGACTTTTTAATCCCCAAAATCGACCGCTCCGTCTTCAACGAATCCGCCGGCAGCCGCAAGCAGACCTACTCCCGCCTCCGCCTCGCCCCTCGCAACTCCCAATTCGCTTCAAATTCCAAATCTACCCTCCCCCGCCAAACCCCCCTTCATTCCCAACCCCCTCTCGACCGAGAGAGCATCCACATCATCGCCCTCCTGAAGCAACTCTTCCCCTCCGATGCCCACTGCGAAAACGACTTCGTTTCCGTCCCCGTCCGCCTTGATCAATACGACGCCGCTGCGCCGGAGCCCTCAGCGGGGCACGTCCCGGTTGGCCTCGTTCCGGTTGCAGATGCTGACGTGGCGCAGAGGAAGCGGAAGCGGGGCCGCCCGCGCAAGGATTCAAATGTCGTGATTGCTCCGAGCGTCAAAGAGGAGGTGGCGACCTCCTCCACTGCGTTGACTGGCGTTGTTGGCGAGGGTAAGGATGTAAATACTCATTTCCTGATTCAGAAGCGTGACGGTGAGAATACGCCGACCGGCATTGTCGGTCAGAGTAGCGAAGGCAAGCGGAAGCGAGGCCGGCCGCGTAAGGATGAGAACAGAGTGGCTCCGGTGAGGGTGGCTTCGGTGGGTGTGCATGAGAGGAAAGGGTGGGTCCTCAAAGCCAAAGTGGAGGAGGAGGCGGCGGAGATGGTGATGGTGAACAGGAATGGTGACTTTGTCGACTTGGATGCGTTGGGCAATGCGGGTGACAATTCGTTTGGGGAGGAGCTGAGGAAGAGGACGGCGGGGTTGGAGATGGAGGGACAGCTGTTAGGGTTTCTGGGAGCATTTGATGGGGAGTGGTCGAGTGCGAGGAAGAAGAGGAGGATTGTGCAGGCAACTGAGCTCAGCGACTTGTTGCCGAGAGGGTGGAAGATTATGCTGTCTCTCAAGAGGAATGGTGGCCATGTATGCCTATCCTGTAGGCGATACATAAGGTACTTTTCTTCTTGGTGTTTTAAACTCTTGCTGTTTCTCATTGTGAATGATTTGTGTGTGTGTGCGTGTGTGTGTGTGTGTTTGGTGTATAACTGTGGTATTGAGTTTGACTGATATTATGAAATTTAATTGTTAATTTGGCGCTTTGTGATCAACCAATGCTTTTGTAAGAGAGAATTTCTTTCAATAGGAAACAGACAAATATTATTAAAACTGAGGTAACAGGTAACTAGTATTTACATTAACAGTGTGCAGTGTACCATAAACCAGAAAACAATAAAATAAAAATAAAAGTCACCTAGAAAAATGAAGGAACTGATTAACTCATGAAACTGTTGAAAGAATATCCCACATCGGGAATGTTGTTATAGGCCTTTCCATCCATCACCAATTGGTTTTGGGTTGGATGCTCTAACTTCTTCATGGTATTAGAGTAAGCAATTCACGTGTCAGGCCAAACGGCAACTTGTGCTCCCACATCACCCAATATAAGTTGTACACGTGTGAGGCTCAAGTCACACCGCACGTGAGGGGATGTATTCAAACAATTCCACATCAGGCCTTACAATATAAAATGCCATGAGCCTCTCCACCCGTTACCAATTGGTTTTCCTTTTTTTTTTGGCCATCAATTGGTTTTCTGTTGAATACTATAACTTCTTCACAAACATATCACTACTTGTATCTGTACATGTTGACAATTTTTTAGGTCATACAAGTTAGAATGTGTTATCATGGACAATAGAAGAAATAATTGTACAAGGTTGAACTTGGCATGCTTCATGAATTGACCATAGGATATCTTCACGGTTGTGCCTTGTGGATAAACAATTCCAAAAAAGAAGGCCCCAATATTGATCACCCACCATCAGATGGGATGGGAGCCAAGAAAGCCGGGTTTGGGGTGGAGGGTTGTATGCAAGTAAATTTCATAAAATAAAAAATAATGCTATGTACCAGAAAAAGAAAGATGGAGAAGATTGACTATTTGTATCAAAGTGTGTTCGGTGATCTTTTAACGAATAGAAACAATTTATTAGCGATTCAAAACTAAAACTCTCAGCAAGTCCCTTTCTAAGTAATTTGCAAAACTTCGTCTTCCATCTTATTAGAAAGTCTAGTTATTATTCAATTTATCAGTAAGATGGTTTATCTGATGAGCCAATTTATTATTCTTATGTTTTTAGCTTTGAGGTTTAAAGGTTTTATTATTTTTAAATTCAAATGAGAGAACTAGTTCTATAATACAAACCCCAACCACACTATATTTTAAAAACTATCTATATCATACCTCACAATTAGAAGTCTCTTAGTCAAAATTAAGTAAACAAACTTTTTTAGATTATCCTCTTGTTTCGTCTTTTTATTGTCTACTAATCTTTTTACTTTTTCTAATATTATTCTAAAATTTATGGCAAAGTCGGTCTTCCCCTTCCACCGTGGTCACATTAAGATCTTATTCAAAGGAATGTTCTCAAACCCTTTTTCTTTTTGGAATTTACACATGGGTTTTGAGCTTTTTCTCATGCAGATGAGTTGTTTGTTTGTAATACATTTAATTCTCTTCACTAATTTTAGGGTGTGCAAAACTCTATAGCCTGAACTGATTTTAGGAAGGTGGTGCATTTTTAATTCTTTTTTTTTTTTTTTTTTTTTTTTTTTTTTGTCTTTTTTGGGAGAGGAGTGGGTAATTTTTCAATTTTTCCTGTACTAATTCTCAGGATTTTCTTGTATATAATTGCATCAAATAGATCATAAAAATTATAAATGTACCTTGCATTTTATCAGAAAATAATATCAAGAACTATTTTGGGAGAGCTTATTTCATGATTTGTTTAGCATTTAGCGATAAGGGGGATTTGAAGCTACTTTTAATATTGATCTGATACAATTCTTTCATTTTCATTTTTTTTTTTATAAATTTTAATGGCTGTGTGGTTCTTATACTTGCTTTCCTAATTTGGTATTATTCAGCCCTAATGGGCAGCAGTTTGTGTCGTGCAAGGAAGTTTCTTCGTACTTGCTCTCCTATTTTGGACTCGGGAGTCAGTCAAAACCTGGTTATACTGATGGCAATATTCAGGTTTATAAAAATATGGTTTCTGGAGATGTAAGTCACTGTACAGAATCTTTTTTTTTTTTTTTTACCGTCCTTTTTTTTTTTACTCATGTTATTTATTCAGGGTATGCAACAGAATACTAATCCTACCTTCGAAGATGACAACAATGCTGATGAGCTTGTTAGCTGCTCACTAATGCCCAATATTTCTGTGAAGAACTATGTCCAGAGCATTGAAGCATCAGGAGTAATGAGTATGCCTGAGAAATTTGACCCTGCAAAGAGTGGTGTTTTGCAGACATCCTTGAAGATTCAAGAATCAGTTCAGATAGACAGGGAAGAAACTTCTGATGCGATAGCCAATTATGAATTGGGTTCTGGTTTTCTGCGTGGTAAAGTAAATGAAGAGATCATGGAAAAATGTTTTGACACATACCATCGTGAATCAATTTCATTGTCTTGTGAGGAGCAAGCCATGAAGGCTGACAAAAGTGGAAAAGCTCAGGGGTCCTCTGAGCAGGTTAGCGCATGTAATTTGACAAATGATAAGTTGGTGAAGGTTGAGGAGGCTACTGATGTTGGTGAAGGTATGGGAAAAGAGCGTAGAACTGACGATATTGATAATAAGCAATTAACTAGGCGAGGGGAAAATATGAAAATTGACGATGTGGATGATTGTAGGAATGACAGGTCAATATCTGGTATTAGTGAGAGTCACATTGGATCTGAGGATATTTATACTGATGTCAAGCAGCAAAGTACTTCTGATGCCTGCTCTCTGATTCCTTCAATCATGATGGAGTCTCTGCAAGAAAGAGGTTCTGAAGGAGGTTTATATAGTACGTCTACTGATGAGAAATCATGTGCTGTCAGCAATAGTTTCAATAATGATTCATTCCACACATTTTATGAGCCTAAATTTAATGATATTGATATATCTGAGAGTAATGACAAGACAATCAGTTTTGGCCGCAATCATGCTATGCCAGATGTGGATGCCATGACAATCAGTGAATGTATTAGAAGTACTGGAAGCTGTTCAAATGTTTCACCTCTGGATGTACAAAGTTGTACCGCTGTAAATAATGCAAAGAATCCTTGCACGGAGGAAGAACTCTGGCTGGGAAAGAGTTTTGAAAGCAATATATTTACTCCATTTGTTGATAAGCAGAGCTCTTACATTGACAATAATCTACTTAAGGGTAGTATTCATGCAGTGGAGGGGCCCAAAGTTGATAATGCCAAGAACTGTAAGAATAGCCAGTTAAGTGTTAATTTTGGTAGTAGAGACACTGGAACTGATGCAGATACCCTCTCTTGCATTGAGGGGGAAAGAAGCTCTAAAGGCTATTCACTTGCCTCATATGCAAAAGAGCATACATCTGTTTTAAAAAATAATTTAGTCTGCAATAACATAATGGAGAAACTTAAACAGGACAGAGGTTCTTCTGAAACTGATCTGGTTTGCCCATCTGGTTATGGACATAGCTATGATCTGGTAAATAATGTGAATAACACATCCTCAAGATCAATGGAGGCCTCAAAAGAGGAGGTTAAAAGATCTTGGAATAATGAGGTGTTGCTTAATTTTCGCAGCAGTGACGCTAGACTAGATGTCAATGCTATGAGAAGCAGTGTGCACGAAAGAAGTTCTGGACGATCTTCCCTTATTCATTCAGAGAATAACCAAACGTTTTCCACTGGGAATAATGTAACTGGCGTTTTCAGTAGCTTGTTGGAGGATAAGCTCATTAGAGGTCCTGTTAATGGTTTAGTACATCCAAGTAGCAGTGAGCAAATCCCTGGTTTTGAAAATAATCTGAACAGGGTTTATGGCAGCAGAATGTGGGAACAGCCTGAATCGGAGGATGCAATAAAATCTAGGAACAATGAGCCCATGACTGGTTTTCTAAATCATTCCCAACCTAGTGGGGATGTCATGGCCGAGCTTATGTGGAGAATGGATGAGCAAAATGTCCAGCAGAGTGGATTGGCTGATGGTTCATCTGCACTTATGCAATCAGCTGGCAGTTATCCAAATTTTGATGGGATGCCAGGCAAGGTATGCTGTGCATAATAAAATATCTGTGCTTTTGTTCATCTTCAGTCCGGCTGTTCCGCAGGAAGAATCTTTGTTAGGGACCTGTGATATACTTCTCTAATGCAATTCTTGCACTATACCATTCAAATTTTTTAATTTCTGAAAATTTGAGATTTCTTGTTTGGAGCATATATTGAGTTCCCTTGACAGTCCATTCTCCCTTCTCCAATAAATTATTTCAATTTTTTTTACAATTAAAAGCTGCGAAGATTCTGATCTCTTGTATTTTCACTATAAATATTCTTATGGTGCATTTTTCTTCAATGAACAGGGTGCAAAGGGAGATTTAAGTGTAAATGAAAAGTTTGAAAACGTTTCAGGTTTGGAAGGACTGAAATCAGGTAGAATAGATCAGTTGGAGTGCGATTTTCTGACAGCGCAAGCAAGCTCTCATTCAATGGAATCAAAAGTCATGTCCTATGATGGGAGGATGGATCAAGGTTTCAATTCATCTGCTTGGCTTGAAAGGGAAGCTTTGCCTTCGATGCCAAATATAGCAAGCAAGCGTGAGATTAACATCTGTGTCTGGTGCAGAAATGAGTTCTATCATGAGGTTTATGGAGCTGGAACACATACTGGTGCAGTTGGTTTTATGTGTGCAACCTGCTATGGCAAGTTCGGTCAAGTCAATTTTCATGTGTAATGATGTGTGTGCCTTATCATGTGTTCGGTAAGTTGAGGAAAAAATTGAAAACAGAAAATAGCAAAGAAGAAAAGCAGAGCTTAGTTGATATTTCAATTATAAGCTACTAAGCTTAGGAATCTCCAGCCAAACAAGACTGTTGTTCACAGTTCATATAGCTTGTTTTTTCTTTGTTACTTTGTAATTTTTTTTTTCTTTAATTCAAAGATGCACAGGCATTTGCCTGAAAAGTTCAGGCCATGAGTTTCACTTGTAGTCTTGATATCAAGGAGTAGCTACTTTGATTCCTTTCTACTAGCCAATAGATAGAGAAAAAAAAAAANTTTTTATAACACCAAAAAAAAAAAAAAAAAAAAAAAAAAAAAAAAAAAAAAAAAGAGAAAGGGGAAGGGCAGAAAAGAAAAACTTGATGCATTTATCATCAACATGATATGTTTTGTTAGTATTTTTGGAAAACACACATATATTTTGTTTAAAACCTAAATACTTCTTACATAATTATTATCTAATAGTTGTCATGGAAAAACACTGAAATATTTTTTTAACTTAAAAAGAGTAATGTTATATGCACACTACATTTTCTCGCACTACACACTCTTTACTCCTTTAGCATGTGCAATGGTAATGTTAATGTCGAGTTAATTTCAATTTATTGACTTTATAAAAGAAAAAGGTTTGCAATGGAGAATCAATGTTAAAAATTGAATTACAATGGATGTCAAAATTTAAGATTTATGTCAAAAAATTGATATAAAAATTACAAATTGGCCTCATAAATGCCAAGAGAACAACCGACTCAACTTGAGAAATCAACCCCATGGAAGAAAAGAGAATGAACAGATGGCATGCTTTGATTGGCAAATAAGCTGCCCCCTACCCCACCCTGTTGACTTGCACAAGCAGATGGTTATGGCTTCCACGTAGAAATATAATATTGGGCCATTTGAAATAAAGTCCTTGCATGCAAAAGCTCACTTGATTAATGTATATAATTAGTTAATATATATTAATCTATCTAATTAATATATAACTAGACTAACTAGTTAATATAGGTAGTTAAAATATATAAATTATGGTTTTTATTAATATGTTTTTATTTTATACTTTATAATGTAAAATTTGGAAATTTAAAATTAGGTGTTAATTTAAATTTATTTAAAAATATTAAATATTGAATTCATTTGAAAGATCTAATTGAGATATTTTCAATGGTATAATTTATAAAATAATTAGGTTTTTAATTTTTAATTTGTAAGAGATTATACAAAAATATTAAAAAACGTATAGGTATTGGTTTATGTAATTGAGTTGAAACATTGCAGTAAAACAGTTTCATATCAAGTCAATAATTGCAACAGTTAGAAAATAAGAGTCAATATGATTGAATTGAATTGCCAATTGACACCCACCATTGCACATACTCTTTTAACTTTTTAAAAATTGTAATTTCTCATAACAGATCCCTCACATTAACAAACTATCCCTATTACTAGGGCTGAAAATGGGTCGATTTGTACTCGACAACCGACTTTAAAAAGTGAATTCAGTTGGTATCACCTAACTTGTTAAAGTCGGTTCATATGTCGATTTTGAAAACAGGTCGGACAACTGACCCGACTCATGCAACCGACTTTTTAAAAAACATGTAGGCCTTTGGAGTTTGTCGTTGGGCTGTGTGTGTGTGTGTGAAATGTGAATTGTGATTGTGAAAAGAAAAAAAACCCAAGCCCAAGTCCAACCTATCTCTATCTCTCACTTGTCTCTCACTCTCATCTTTTCGATATCTTATCTTCTTTATTAGTCTCTCATCTTCTCTCATCAATCTGTCTTCTCTCTCTCGCCAGCGACCAAGAACTCTGTTGCGCTCATCATTGGCGACATCGACCACAACGCTGACCTCCTCTACCTATGCTCAACTCATCACTCTCTCTGTCTCTCAGAATCGCAGTTGCCCTAATTCCTAAAATCCTTAATCTTCTAATTAGTAATCATGTAAATCCATTTCTCTCCTCAGTCTTGTACTATGTATCAGTGTATGTAGATTCTGTGTTGGTTGTTATTTGAGTGTTTTCAATTTTTTTGGGTTTTTATGTTTGAAGGCTCAAGATTTGATTTAGTTCTTAATCCTTTTCTTTTCTTTTTAAGTACATGCAGTGGCACAGTGCAGCCCTCTTGATCCATATTAGATGATTATATTCTGATCAAAGTATTGAAAGTGGTCCTCCCGTATAGTGTTTACAGTTAGCAAACATCATATTTTTAGAAGCTCAGTTTGAGTATAATTTGTTGTTTGTGTTGTGAAGAAAAAAAAAAAACACAGTCCGACATATATTATACCTGACCCGACTAGTATAATTTTGCTTCCTAAACTATTACACTTGTATCTGTTTGATTCATAGATTTTTAATTTGGAACATTAAGGACTATGCCTTTTTAAATTTTGTCAGTTGAGGTTATTCCGTTAATTTACACATTTTTCATTCAAATTTAGTCGAAAATGAAGGAGAAAAAAAATGGTGTATAATGGAAAAATTGTAAGATCTAAATGGAGGAGACTATTTTGCCATTAAGAAGGATCTCATGTGATTGACACATGATGTTATGCAAACGAAAAATTTGGATGAAAAATGTGTAAATTAACAAAATAAACTTAATTGGCAAAATTGAAAAAAGTTAGAGTCCTTAATTTTTTAAATTAAAATCTAATGACTAAACTGATACAAGTGTAATAATCTATAAAGCCAAGATGACATTAATCCCTAATAAAAATGTTATAATAGCATTCAGTTGGTTGAACTTTATTTATTCCACTATTATTAATTAATTTGTTTTATAATGAAATGGCCGTGCAAGACCAACTGATAGACAAAAGCAAAACACATACGCACGCGCGCGCCCGCGAGTGTGGGGCAAAAACTCACCGATATCTCCACGACTCCACGCGCGCGTCCTTTCTTGGCTTCTTCCAATCAGAAACAAACCAGACCCAAATCCAAACCATCAATTGAAACCCCTCCTCCCCAAACCCAAAATTAAACAACCCAATCCAATCCAATCCCCTTATCCTCACAACACAGGCCTCGACGCTAAAATGCGCCGGGCTTTCTCTCCATGGTCCCTCTCTTTCTCAATCACCGTCGCCATGTTTCATAGCACCTCCCATTTTTAGGGTTTCTTCTTCTTTTCTCGTTTGTTTTATTTTTTTATTTGCTGTTTGGGGGTGAGGGTGAATCTTGATGGGGATTAGGGTTTGGGAAAGTGTTGGGATCCTGATGTTGATAATTTGGGCCCGGCTAACGTGCGCCGCCGAACTCGTCTCTTGCCCGACGGAGTCCGTCACGGACGCGATCTTGGGCTTCCGAGATTCTTATTGCCCCGCAAACGGCGGTATCGGATCCATTGATTCTGTTGGTGTTATCGTGGTACTTTTTTTGTTTTTTTTTTGGCTTAAATTATTGAAGTTTTAGTTTTTGGTGGTTTGTTTTCCTTAAAATTTTATGGCTCTTAGGGGAATGGATATATTATTGAGAATTGTAAATTTGTTGCTTATTTGGGTTTGAGGTTGGATTAGGGAGATGACATTTTTCTGTTTCTTTGAACTTTTTTGAAGTTCTTAGTTTTTGACGTTGCAATTAAGAACTGGTAAATTCATAACGCAATTGTCATTGTAAAACACCAAATGGGTCATACCCATTTCTAAAATGATGCTCAGAGAGAGCTGGCTGCCTCTACCTGAAATGGGTTCATTCAAAGACTGCCGTTTCAAAGAGGATGATTGCAGGCTCTTGAGTTTCGGTGCATTTGCATTCAGAAGTGCTTTCAAATCTTGATGGCTAGATAATAGAAACCGTTATGTTTATACAAATTCAAAAGATTAATCTGCAAGGTGAAAGTAACCTAACATTTAACTTGTATCACAATTCCTTAAATTAATCTAGTGCTGAGATGATTCAGTAAGCATTGATAACTTAATATTTCAACACTATGTTTTCTCTTGGGTAGTGAACTTTGAAATTTCTGTTCTCTTGAATAAATTTGATTTTCTAATTTTATTTACATTGTGTTGCTTTGAAGGGAGATGAGGGTTCGTTACAAAGGGCATTAAATATGGTACACAAGAATAGTCATGAGTATGTGGCTGTGCTCTTCTATGCATCATGGTGCCCTTTCTCAAGGATGTTTAAACCAACG
This sequence comes from Dryas drummondii, assembly GCA_003254865.1. NCBI lineage: Eukaryota > Viridiplantae > Streptophyta > Magnoliopsida > Rosales > Rosaceae > Dryas > Dryas drummondii. The sequence goes on along the minus strand of QANW01009953.1, from coordinate 1,311,328 downwards.
TTTTCCGTCCTGGCTTCTTTGTATCCTTCCATCCTGCATTTTGCATTTGAAGAATCAGCCATCAGGCCAAGGTTTGTAAATATTTACATACATATATATATGTATTTATTTCTGAATATTTTGCTTTTAGCATTTGAGAACTTAACTGATTAATTCTTTGCAGTATACTCTCTAAATATGGAGTTCATGGATTTCCTACTCTTTTCATTTTGAATTCTACTATGCGTGTTCGATATCAAGGCTCTCGGACTCCTGGTTCTCTTATTGCTTTCTATAGTGATGTTGCTGGTAAGGCTTTTCATTCTGCTGTAGTATTATATTATGATTTTTATGAGTTGCCTTTTTATATAATGAATAAGGATAGTTTCCTTGCAAAGAATCAGTCCAAAATCAGTCTTCCTATGATGTATAGTAAGAGAACTTTTTAATTATAAATGAACTGTTTTAGCTTATCCCTGAGTAGGATCTTAACCATCCAATTATCTCCTTAGTAATGCAGAACTCGTTGGTCTCTTTTCTGTAATCTTAATTTCAGCTTTTCAGGCTTACCATTATTTACCTTATAGGAAAAAATAAATAAATAAGTTCAGGCTTTCCATTTTTTAAATCACTTTTTGTCTTTGTATTTATCTTATGGAAAACTGGTTTTCGTGTGGAATAAATATTGACCATAGTGCATGGATGTAGGCATCAAGACTGTATCATTTGATCAATTGTCACTGGAAAAAATCGGACACTCAGTAAATCATGAGAAGCATGATAGCACTGAGCCGGAAAGCTGCCCGTTCTCATGGGCAAGATCTCCAGAGAATTTGCTTCGACAAGAAACATATTTAGCTCTGGCCTCCGCTTTTGTGCTTCTGAGATTGCTGTACTTATTTTTTCCTACTCTGCTTTCATTTGCTCAATGTGCATGGAGAAGGCATATCCGAAACCTAAGATTGGGGAGCTTGTTGGAGCACCCATTGGCCTATCTAAAGCGGGCAGTACAGTTATTTAATTCTCTAAAAGAGCCTTGCAAGAGGAGTAATTTGCAGGAGGGAGCAATGAACGCCAGGGTGTGGGCTTCCAAGTCGCTTGCGACAGTTTCCATTGGGGATGCAAGCACCAGCAGGGATATTGCAGTGACTGAATGCCGTTGACTGTTATCTAGACAGAGTTTGATGCTCCCATGAACAGTGAGGCTGCAGATTGTGTTGTGCTAGATGCTGTGTTTAAAAAAATCACCTCAACACCCTTGATTATCTTGCATCAGAGGTGAAATGTCATTGTATCTTGTTTCTGTAGTGGTTCATTCCTTGTTTATAGGTTCCAATATGTTTATCATTCAAATTGCTGAATTTGGACCGCAATTTTTGAATAGGTATAATATTTTAGTAAACCCTTTCATGTGCCACTCTCATGGGCTTTATGTTCAGTGTTTGTCAAAGGATTGGGAGGTGGATTGTAGGTTAGAAATTTCTGATCTTTTCTAACAGAGATGGTAAATCGTGTATGACCCTATATACTGCATTGGGCTTGATTGTATTGAAAGTGAGATGCAAGTTCTCTTCTAATAGAAAAGAAAATAGCACCTTCCAAGAAATATCTAGAGGCAATTTGCCTTGAATTAAATTATAGGAATTGCTCAGAATAGTTGGCAACCGTATCAATGATGATTAGCTGAGGGGTGGCAGCATTCAATACTCACATGCCATTTATGAACCACAGGCTCCATTCACAGATTCACATGGTGACATGTCATATCATGGATTCAAGTAAAAACACCAGTGGGGTTTGTACAGATTTTCTTGTACGTGGGGAGCCACGTATAATTATTCATTGACTTTGGTGGTGGCATATAATTTATGATAGTATACTTGAAACTAAGTATTAACCTAACTTTCTATATCTCAATTGACGGACAATAGTACATTTGTTCATCACTGGGTCTATTTAGGCTCTCATTTATTTTATAGGTACATCAGTTGGTAAAGAAAGTAGGATAATTTCAATGATAACCTAGCATTTACAAAAAAGGGTTCCTTTAGACTCTTCAATAAAAAGAAAAATACCATTGGCACTTGCAAGTGCAACTCGCCCAAGTGTCTTGAGCTGAGCTTCCTCCATGCAGAAGGTAGTATCATAACGTTATGACCTTAACCACGTATTTTTATGGAATTAGCTTAATGCAACAGTGAGCGTATTATTTTTTACTTTACGGCTGATTATTTTCATAGTGCAATTGAAAGTGATTATTCTCACAGCACTTTATACCAAACTATGGGCTTAAGTTCTAGATACAATCGATACCACAGAGCAAACTGCAAACATAATGGAAGCCCTTGGGTTAACAGGATATAAACAAAATAAACAAAAAGAACGTAGCATGGGTGGGTTATGTCAGCTGCTGCATTTTCCAATCTGCTAAACATATCAAGCAGGGACTTCCTCCTCACACCATTTGTCATTTATACAAGAAGCAAAATGGAAGGCATCTCATGACATTATAAGCTTTCCCTTAGAAGAGACAAAGTCATATGGCAGAAAAATGGAACCATGTAACCATAACTCATACAGTCAGATCCAAGTTGGCAGCATGGCACTACTCAACATCCACATCAACATCTTTATTCACAATCTGCCAGGGCAAAAGTTCCTTCAGAATGGCATACAAGCAAATAGATAACATAGCATAATCAAGACCTTTTTTCTTTTTGAAGAGTTTAAGCAAATAAATTTTACTTGCTATAAAGAATTAGATATAATTAGATACGGAAAGCTCTCAGATTTGCTAGAAGCTAAAAGATGTGCAAGTCACAGAACTATGGAACAATGCTTTTTGAAAAACCACAAGCACAAAGCAAGACTTCTCCCAAGCTAATTTATGAGAACAATCTAACAGTCATGGAGATAAGTGGCAGCACCCTAACAAAAAAATCTACCAAAGGCATGGAAAAGAAGGCTCTAAGGCCAAAACCATAATTTGGCGTATGCTGGATGATGTTGGGATTGCCTACTTGGGACCTTGCATAATTTGGTTGTTTCGATTATTGGCTGTTCTTATGTGGGCTTTACTGCAGCTGTACAACAGCAACCGCAGAGTTTTTATTAATACTTTTCTTGTGATGCACCTAGTCTTTGATTGGTGTCTTTTATGCTATTATTATAAGAATGTAAACATTTCTTTTGCGATATGAATGAGTTTACAGAATTTTTCAGCAGCAAATGCTTCTCTCTAGGATTGTGTGATGCCTAAGGTCTCCAGGAGTAATTCCTAAAACCGACTAGTGAGATGCTAGTAGTCTCTACCATCTTGTAATTTTCTATTCCTGTTCCTTCAACTTTCTTCTTGATCTTTACTCCCATCACAAACCCAAGTTGAACAAACAGTAGCATTCCCTCATTGTCCTACATCAAACATTTTGTATAACATATTCCTTTTCTCAGACTACTTGGTTACCTACATCAATATCTAAAATGGTTCCACTTTAATCTTATATTTGTTCTAAATAATTGGCTAGAATTTAAGCAGCTAAAACAAGAAAGAAAATCTTTTCCTATATTTTCTTTTGCTCCTGCCCACGCCTTTTCTTCCTCTTTGTTGGCTTTCATGTGCTGGCCGCAGTCAACTCTAATAAAACTTGTTGAATTTAAGAATAGAGAACCAAAGTGTACATTTTCAACTTCCTTAAATTTGAGCTCCACTGTTTTCTTTAACTTCTTCAGAAATCTACATTGCTGATTTCATGCCTCCCTCTACAGCACTGCCTTGCACAAACTTTCATGTTTTGTTTCTCTTTGTTGATTCTCTCAATTAGATGGATGGGGACGCCAAAACTTTGTACCTCTAATAACCTTATCAATTGACACAAAAGAGGACAGCTTTGTTCATCAATTTGGCAACAGTGCAAGTTGGAACGAGTAAATTATCCAATAAAACTTATTGCCTTGTTAGGAGTTAGGACGATATCTACACATTTCAAATAGAACTCACTTATAGCTACAAAAGAATACATAATCATGAACGAATTATAGCACAATTATATACTTGATCGCTAAATGATACCTGTGATATGTATCTTTTAATGCTTTCACTAACTGGCGCATCTAAAGCTCTCTCAGCAAGCTCATATAACAAAGTATTTCCTTCTGGTCCGCTTACTTTGTCCTTCTGCAAATATCTAAAATAAAGAACAAAACTTGAGACAGATACCTACAGTTGGTCAACAATATACTATCATGGCATTCAAAAGAACTGAAAAAGGGCAATTCATCCTAGTAGAAAAGTCTAACCTTTGCTGGACAAGTGCCTCCAGTGCTTGTTTTAAGTTTCCTAGGACTGGATGGCTTTCATTGCTTTCATCCAGTCCCATCCGTCTCAAATGATGCCAAAGATTCTCTGCAGTTCCACCAGGACAACAAGAGTAGGTTCTCTCACAGTAAGACACCAGGTAACAAAAAAAAAAAAGGGAACAATTGCCTACATTGATTTTTAGTAATTTTTAAGACAAGAGGTGATGATGCCACATCTGTCACATTTTTCTAGACAATCTCATTATATCAAGGAGTGCCCACTAAGAAGAACACTGAAATGTTTTGGCGTAGGATACACCGAAAAATTTGCCTAAAAAATAAGCAGCTCCGAATCAAATTGTTCTGCCAACTATCCTGGCATCTTCCCTTTCACAAATTACAGACTTGTAAACTTACAAGCATAAAACAAGCCAACAAACAGCCATACCTTCGGTAATTTTGCCACCAGAAATATGTACAATACTCAGCACAACAAAAGTGAAACCAGTGAGATGGGCCCCATTATCATCCTCAACAAACTTCTTATACACATCAGCAGGAAGCTTACTCAGGATAACATAGGATTTTGCCTCTGCTACACCTGAATGACGCATTGATAAAATCATCAAAACTCAACACTCCAACCCTCAAATTATTAATGAATGATGTGTACTACGAACTGTGCACAATAGAAGTTGCATCAAACGGAACCATATGACCTATAATTGAAAAACCTACATCTGGCTAACACGGGCACATATGGGTATCATCTTAATCCTACATACAAGATTTGTGAACCGCAACAATCAATTATTTTGCAGAGAATAATAGGTAATACTAAACAAAACCCCAGCCTTGAGCTTAACTAGAAACATAATTATGGAAACTTTGAAAGTATTTAAGTCTCACTCTGTTGGGAAAAGCGACCCTGATTAGTGGAAGAAGGGCGAGACCTCTGAAGCTCCCTCATTTCGTAGCCGAAAATGGTGGAGAGCTTCTGTATAGCCTCGTTGATTACGAGCGTAGGGAGATTACGCTGCCGATAGTTTTTGGTGATCAGCTGAGTGAGCTCGTCCCTCTTTATCGGACACCCCGAGTTGTGGTGCGTCTTGAACAGCACGTAGCGGATTACTTCGGCTACAAGCTTGTCCTTTTCCTGATAAAACAAAAAAAAACAAAACAAAACCAGAAGAAAATTTGGAGCAGTTCAGGCAGGTAATCAAAATTGAAATCTTCGTCTCTGAGACTGAGACTGAGAGTATGTAATGTGAATGTGAAGGTACCTCTTTGGAGATATCAAATTGAGACAGGTCGTCAAGAGGTTGCGACATTGTCAACCGAATTTGGAGAATATGCGCTCAATCTGAAACCCTAGTCCCCTCACTCGTCCCTGCCCTTTTTCTTGCGCGATCTTCTGGCGGGAAAATAAGGTTCGCAGGTGGGCTTCCAGAGATGGGCTTCTGGGCTGGAGAGTTATTGGGCCGAGTAAAAGTGATTTATTGGGCTGATGGGTTGAGTTTTAAAGCACTGTCACTGCTGACTATAGGTGTATAATAAATCGGCCCGATCCATTTAAAATAGGGTCAATCATTTATGGCATATTTGGGTCGGCTTATTTAATAATCAGGTCGGTATGATTTAATTATCTTAAACCTTAATTCGACTTGGCCCGTGACCCAAATTCATTCAAGTTTCTATTGTGCCGGATCATAAATGGGCCGATCCCATTGTTTGGTCCATATTTGACAAGTCTCAAGTAGATTAAAGTTTCATATGGGATGCAGATGATACAGTACATTGTACACCTCTATTGCTCATATTAACAACTTTATGCAGAAAATCTTTAAGACTAACACAAAATCGTGAGGATTGGGCGGGTAATAGATTAGAGGCTTATTTACACTAATGTCCTTTGAAAGTTTTTTTTTTTTTACTTTGCCTACTCAAACTTAAATTGTATCACTTTGCCACCTGAACTTCCATCTTTGTTATCGATTGCCCGATTCTATTTAATCTGTTAACTTTTCCGTTAAAAAAAATGATGTGGTGCCTACGTGTCCAACTTATCATGAGCAACACATCAACATTTTTAATGGAAGAGTTAACGGACTACACGAAATGGAGCAATCTGTAACAAAAATAGAAGTTTAGGTAACAAAGTGATACGTTATAAGTTTGAAGAGACAAAGTGAGAAAAAGCTAGCCTTATAGGGTTCAGTTCATTTCCATTCAATATAAAAAAAAAAAACCAAAAAACAATTTTCTGCCTAAGCTCAAAACGGTAATGAAAGGGAGTTGACATGTAACCAACTAACCATACAAAGTGGGACACTGGGACCCACTTGCAGTGCACCACTTTCATTCTCTCAATCTCTCTTCAACAATAAACATCACACCCAACTCCATGCCTCCATATCCCCATGTGATCCATGTTAAAACCTAATTCCATCCAACGGTCCACGTCTTGGTTGATCCTACTATCAGTAACTCCCACTAACCTCAATCCAACGGTCCATTCTCAAAGCAGAGCATAGTAATAGCAGTCTCCAAGTTGCCAAAAGCAGAATCTTCACAGAGACACGACACAGAGGCTACGGAGAAAGAGAGGAAGCAACATGTTTACCAGGCGACGCTTGTTGAGCAAACCGAAAGATATGATGGTATATTGTGCTCTTCTTGCATGGACCTACGTTTTTTTTTTTCTTCTTTCAATGCTCTACGGATTTGCATGCATCTTAGAATATAATAATAAATGCTTTTGATACTCTCCCCATATATTGTTTGTGGGTAAACCCACACCGATCCAACGGCCAATCATGACTGGACATGTGGCCGGTCAGATCCGACTTCAGAGTTTGATTTTTCAACGGTCAAACTTGGACCCCTAAGTCATCACACCAGCCCGACATCACACATCTTAGATCATATCAGATTGGCCTACCTTGGCGGATTCCTCATGTCCGATCCGACCCGATCTGAGAATCTTCCAAAGAATTGAGTGTCCATCATCTCTTTGGTTATCCTAGTTCGGCTCAGCTCGGCCCCTGAGGCGAACATCTGTTTAAGACTCTAGTCACGACCAACCACGACAGGAGGGATCACTGCACACCGGATCGGCTCGGCCTAACTGTCCCTTTCCGATCCGATCTCACGAAGGCTTCATATTTTGCACATGAAAACTTGTGTTTGGATCGGCTCGGCATCATGCCGTCATTCCAAAGATGATCACGTTGGGACGAACCGCCATACTGAAGTGCACCTGACATGGTCCTCTGACAGATGAGATATTCCAGCTTACAACCATGACTATTGGGGCTTTTTCACCTGAACCTTCCATCCTTGCATTGAATGTTGAGGAGGTGAGTAGCTGTGCATGCTACTAGTCATGACCGAACGCGTGGATCATTCTCCACCATTCATCCACATGCAGGTAACTTACTCACTATAACCTCCTTTGTCTATATAAGTCATCTTATATACACAAGATCCAGAGATCACCAAGCAAACACTTGCACAAACTTTGGCTTACCAAGAGCACACTTAAACTTTCTGAGAAACCCAAAACATTTGCCTTGTTCTTCCCATTCTCCCAAGTTCATCACCAGTTCTTCCTTACTTCTATTCAAACATCATTAAATACACATCACTGACTTCATCATCGGAGCGTGTTTGGCTGGTACCACACCGGTCTATCTCCTTTGATCTTGTGTTTACGCAGGAAGATCTCAATCAACATCCACGTAATCGTCCAGCAAAGTATCTAATCAACCAGATCATTATTTCTAAGTTGTTGCATCTACCTTACGAGAATTTGCATCAACATATGTATTAAATTATTAATTAATTTGGGTAAGTTGTATTAGAGATAAAAATGTACTGGTCTGCGTTCATTTTTTATATTCCATGCACTATAGAGTGATTTATGGGTTAATGCTATTAGTATTGTTTTTATTAATTTTTTCTTGGTATTATTTTTTAATATTGGGGTGGGCTTATGTTGTTTTCTTTTCATCGTAATTGGGTGGTGTTACATGTTGTTTTCTAAATCATGACCTTAATTAATTAGATCAAGTTATTCTGTTTTTTGATCCTATCGAAAGGAGAGGAAGTGGAAAAGTGAGATACTAATAAATGATTTTAGTGTTTCAAAAAAAAAATTCAAAGGTTTGAAAAAAAATTTTATGGAACAGCTCTTATGTTTTATGAATTTATCTCTCTTATGATGTGACAAGTCACTTGATGAAAAATATAAATAGGCGTATAAAACCATCCCATGAAAGATGTTTACAAGCATAATTGATTATGTGTGACTAGTGACTACTGACAAGAATCGCCGAATATGTCATGTACAACAAAGAAGCAAACCCGGCCCATTCCTTCAGGTCTTATGTTGCATGTAGGAGCAGTTTAGAACATTATAGGCTTCTAGCTAATATTGGCAGTTTATTTTGATGGATTATTGACTAAGGAGAGTTTAAGAAACTATCCTACAATTGCATATACACGTGCTGCATGAATTATATCTTATTTTCTTGTTCCAGAAATGGTTGAAGGAATGAAGAAAGTTGCTAAGTTGGATGTAGAGCTGACTGTGGAGGAGCGAAATTTGGTGTCAGTTGGGTATAAGAATGTCATCGGGGCAAGAAGGGCGTCATGGCAGATTTTGTCTTCCATTGAGCAAAAGGAGGAGGCCAAGGGGAGTGAACAAAATGTGAAGAGGATGAAAGAGTACAGGCAGAGGGTTGAAGATGGGGTTGCGATGATTTGCAATGACATATTATCAGTGATTGATTATCACCTCCTCCCATCTTCATCAACAGGGAAGTCTACTGTTTTTTACCATAAGATGTGAGTGCTAGTTTTCTGTTTTTGATCTTCTGCTTGTTGAATTTTAATATTCAGTTGAAATAAAAAATGGAATTCTGGATCATTACTCAATAGACGGAGATGCAAGATTAATTGGAAGGGCCAAAAACTTCAGAAATCTTGTAAGCTAATAACATATTTTCTTTAGCTTTGAGAGAGTTGAATTCTTGCATAGTCCATTATGGTTTGGCTATGCATTGAACAATGATGAAGACCATGAGTTAACAGGGGTTTTGGGTGCTACTATCTGATTATGGATTTCTTACTTTTGGTGATATTTTTAGCGTTTTAGGTTAGGAAGGATCTTCACTTTAATGCCTATTCGTTTTGACAGACTTTGTTACCATCCAAGTTCATGTTCTGGTTTTCTTTAGCAACAATGTGTTGCTGCTTGTGTGTGTGTGTGTGTGTGTGTGTGTGTGTGAGAGAGAGAGAGAGAGAGAGAGAGAGAGAGAGAGAGAGAGAGAGAGAGAGTTTTGAGTAATGATCCTTTTTGTTCCCTGGGACAGGAAAGGAGATTACTATCGGTATTTAGCTGAATTTAAAGCGGGTGATAGTCGTAAAGAAGTTGCTGAGCATTCACTTAAAGCCTATGATGTATGCTTAATTCAGCTTCCTTTTCTTTCTTCTCTTTTGTTTATTTTGCTATGTACTGATATACCAAGAATTAGATTGTAATGAAATTTTGCGAATGTGCTCAGGCTACTGCTGCTTCTGAGTTGCCCCCAACTCATCCAATCAGACTTGGTCTGGCCCAAGACTTCTCCTTTTTTTCTATGAAATTCTTAACTCCCCTGACAGGTGTGCCTAAGTCTCCCTCCCTACCTAAAAAAAATTCCTTCCCAAACTTTTATGTCCTTCAGTGTTTACTTCTACTGTGCTGAGTCACCACTTGGTGTGCTTCATTTGCAACTATGCACCATGCAGGGCCTGTCATCTAGCTAAGCAGGCATCTGATGAGGCTATTGCAGAACTTGACAGCCTCAATGAAGAAGCCTACAAGGACAGCACCCTTATTATGCAACTTCTCAGGGATAATCTCACATTGTGGACCTCAGATCTGCCAGAGGAGGGAGGTATTCTTATGAGTCATTTCCTCTCCTAGCTTCTCCATTGTTTTGTAGATTTATATTTTGGAGGTCTGATATCAAATAATAAGGATTTTTAGGCATGTTTAGCACTATAGTAACCACCGATGCACGGTATGTTTTTTCTGGATATACATCTCTCATTCACTGTGTTACAATTTTTTTCATAGTTTATTTCAAGAACTATTTCCCCATCTGATTATGTTCTCTGCCTTAACAATTTTTTGTTGTTGCTTGGTAATGGAATAATAAATCAGTCTTTTATTCTGAGTTCATTCATTTAATTCATAATTGATGATTCTTTGATTGAATTGTCAGGTGAGCAACCTAAAGTTGATGAATCCCATCCAGAGGTAATTTACTGAAAGTTAATAAAGTTTTGCCATAACAAAGTGCATGTTTTCTTCTGGTTTCTGTTAAATTGTCTTATTTTCCTTCTTGAGTTAATTACTAATTAGAATACAATTGGCAGAAGTAGATGGGATTGTAAGAGTTTGGGACTGGGTTCGTCGATGAAGCAAACGTAGGGCTTTACTCACTGAATTAGCAAGTTTGTAGCACAGGGCTTGTATGTACCATCTATTTAAGCATTAACAGAATCCACTACACTTTTTATGCAGCAATAATTGTGGCCTATTGTTGTGCCTCGAAATGAATCTACTTATTGTTTGTTGTACAACATGTCCGGACTTGAGCTGGGTAGACTTGTGTAACACTTGTCTTTCAATAAAACAAACCGGTGCTTCGTGCTTTCACTGTAAATGGGTGAACAATCGCATAAATTTTCCCACGTGGGATGAAAAGTTTGATTACAATATTGAATTTCTTCATGTCAGTGATTGTGGTTTTTGATGTTTAGGCTGCAAATCATCGACTAAAAATGACTTGACGTGCTTGTTGAACTCCTTGGCCTTTTCTACATTGATTGCATGCCCTGCATCTTTGATTACTACAAGCCGAGCATTGTCCCCCAAGTGCCTATGTTTTCCCAAATGAATTGAAATTTCGGAATCAGTGACTAAACAAATATGCAGTTGGTCAAGACTCAAGCATCAGAATTCAGAAACTCACCTTTTTAATTTGTGAGCAAATTCTAGCGGGAAAACTTGGTCATGTTCTCCCCAGATTATAAGGGTAGGCTGTGAGAGGAGTAAAAGAGATTTTTAGATTTATTATTATTGTTATTTGGGTTAAATATAAAAATGGTCTACGAACTTTACAGTGAATCTCAATTTAGTTTATTAATTATAAAAAGTATCAATTTAGTCCACAAACTTTCCAAGTTGTATTAAAGCAGTACAAACATTAACTTCCATCCGAAAATTAACAGAATTGATCACATGAAAATGTGATGAACAGACTGAAATGCCTATAAAAATGTGGTCACTTGTTGTACACATGACTAGTTTTTGTTAAATTTTTCGATGGAAGTTAACGTGCATACTATTTTAGTACAACTTGAAAAGTTCATGGACTAAATTGACATTTTTTATAGTTAGTAAATTAAATTAAAATTCACTATAAAGTTCGTGTACCATTTTTATACTTAACCCTTGTTATTTTTGTTATTATTTTGCAGAAAAGGAAGAAGACTAAGGTAAAAACAGAACCTGAGGAATCTTGGGAAGGTCTGAAAGTGTTCGGTTTTTGGGGATGGCCCGGATCAAATCTTTCTTCTCTTCCACGTGTTCGGTGAACATTGCCTGCCCATTTCACCAAATTTTGAGTCCAACAATTTAAAAATTATGAGATTGGGATTTTTATTATCATTTCAAAGTTGAGAAGCTTATTGCTATAACTGAAACTCAAAGCCTGCACCAATCAGTTGCAGACTTGCAGGCAATAAAATCCCTTAAAGGCTGTCAAGCCTGTCTGCCAAACCATGTTGACCCGATAAATTTTCTTTATTCCATCATTGGTAGTTGATTTTCATGAGTCATGGGCACCATGTATGCTTATATTTATACGATTCAATTATATGTTTGATTCATGTAGTTTGACTTTATTTCACTTAAGTTCTTAGAATTTAAAAATTTACAATTGCACTCTTGTAGTTTGATATAGTTTGCAATTAAAGACATAACTCGACTCCACTAATTCTTTTTTTACAAAATGATGATGTAGCAACACAAGAGAGCCACGCACATTACACTTTTAATCCCTGTGGTTAACCCAATATCATATCACATATTTTATCCTTATGATTTGTCTTGATTTTCAATTATCCCTTCTACGTGTTGCCACATTTAGTTCTTGGTCACAAATTTAGACAAAATTGAGTTTTTAATATTTTATCTTTGATTGCCAACTAAATTAAATTATAACGATACAATTACAAATATTTAACTTACATGAACTTGGAAGTAAAAATCAATCAAAATACAGAAACCAAAAATATAATTTAACCTATTATATAGTAGTATTAGCACGCACGTGATCCATCATTTATTAAAGAAAAATGTGTTTTCTTGGTAATGGGAAAAATTCCACAATTCGCAGCATCACATATGCCAAATAATAAAATGTGAGAATTTTTGTGTTGGAGAAATTCAATCTTAAATGTCTGAATTTAGTAATTTATGAATATTATACTTGGAAGTATAAATATGTGGTTCATCTATATTATAACACAATTATTAGTAACATGTAATCCAAATATTTGAGGTGTTTAAGGGCATGAATGAATAATTAGCTTAGCTTAATGAGGATTATGAAACTAAACACTAGTAGTGTACCTGAATGAAATCCATGAGCAAGCAAGAGGGCAAGAAGCTCATGATCAGTGGCTTGAAGAAAGTGTACCTGACCAACTCCCTCAGCTTCGCCGGCGTTTGAGGCACCAAAATCCCCGCCGCCTCCTCCAAGTCCGAAACCCTAAACACCCCCTCCCTCAAGTCCTTCTCCTCCATGCACACCGCCGCGCAGCAGATCACCACCCTCTCCACCGCCTCCGCGTACTTCGCCGCCAGGCTGTACCCAACAAACCCACCGTAGCTCAGCCCCACCAGGCTGAACCGCCCAACAGAGTGGGCCTCCATCACCCGCATCACGCACTCGGCTTGGACCGCCTCAGACCGGTCCGGCCGGGCCGTGGAGGACTCGCCGAAGAAGAGGAGGTCCGGGACGTAGACGTTGAAGTGGGGGGTGACGTGGCGGAGGAGGTCGGCGAACTGCCACATTGCGTTGACGCCGAGGCCGTGGATGAGGAGGAGGTTGGGGCTGGAGGGTTTGGGGGTTTTGGGGACCCAGCAGTGCATGACGGTGTTGAACCCGTCTTTGAGATCCGTGACGGCGGGTCGGAGCCCCGACCGGGTGAAACCGGACCGGTAGCATGAGTTCTTTGACTCAGTGAAGCTGAAGCATGATGACATTTAATTAATTTTGAAATTTGGGATTTGGGTTTTTGGAGAAATGTGTGGAAATGAAAACTTGTTGAGTTGTTGTGTACTTGTGTGTGGAAATGGGCTTTTGACTCACTACTACTTTGTTGTGTGTGGTGGTGATTTGGGTACTAATTGGGTGTACTGAGTACACTAAGTGGGTGGTGAGGGGTGTGATGAAGAAGGACAGGTTCCAGAGACTACGTATAGAAGGTTGTTCAAAGCATATAAAGAAAATTAAGAAGAGGATGGGGAAGTAGGTAGAGGGAGCATGCCCATAATTCAGAGGCATGGGCAAAAATATGGAAACCCCAATTAATAGAACAAAAATGGTTGAGATGGCATGGACAATAACATCTGGATCACATGACACATGCTTCATGGGGATTTCATTTTTTCTTTTTTTCATTCTATCATTTTTTTGTCCTATGCATAAATAATGTGGGTGGTTTATTTATTTATTATTACAAAGCAATCCAGCTTTTTGTGGATTATTAGAGTTTAATAATATAACTCAAATTCTAGCACAAGAGTCGAGCGGTCATCTTAGTTGGGTTATTGACTTCCGTCTTTAGGTACCTTTTTTATTTTTTATTTTTTATTTTTTGCCATAGTCTTTAGGTACCTTAAAAGAGTGAAAAGTGAAAACATGTTTTTGTGCAATTAACCATACTCTTTGAGACTCAAAGTTTTATGGACGTAGCCAACAACACAGTGCTATAACCAAGTTAAACCTATTCTTTTTTGCTTGATTTTCAGTTTTTATTTATTTTTATTATTATTGAATTTTAGCAAACCATTTATTAATTAAATGCTCCTACAGTCAGCAAGGTCCATTACACCACTGGTGGTCTAATGAGCTGCCTACATTAAGGAGCATTTAGTGATAATACATCAGCACTAGTGACTACACCATGTGTCACGGGCTCACTTTTTACTTAGCGGAATTTACCTGTACGGCACCAAGATTCCTCTAAATCAAGGTCAGTCATCCTTTCTCTATACTCTTTTCAAGATTTATACCTATTCGTTACCTTCTCGAGGTTTGCTAACAAGAACTACTCATCTTGAGTCTCGCTCGTAATGACTATACGATTGCTTCCTTGTGCCAAGGTTCTCAGCCAAGATACTCGCCCCATCGATAGGTCCTTATGACGCCGTCATTTCATTCTCACATGCCGAGTCTTACTTTGTTTCACATGTTACCTGTCATGGCACTAAGGGCTAGCTCGCGCCCATAGTCCTTTCCTTGAGTTGAACATGCAAGCCAACTTGCAAGCATGCCACCCGAGTGAGCAACTCTTCTCTGATGCCCTACATTAGCTTTTTCTTGTTAGCACGGGGTCGCCCCTCTCATGCCTGCTAGCATCGAATATTGCACATGACCGAACCCAAGCCAATGCCCTCGTTGAGTACTACATGGCAAATGTGGACCATGGAGTCTCCGGGAGTTCACATGTAATGGGCGTGATGTGCATACGGCGCATCATAAGGGAATTCCCCTTGTAGCCTCGTGTGCGCACTCCCGCTCGCTTGTACTGTCCGTAGGACCTCCTGTCCCACGGAGACACATGACCGTCCTATGAAAGTCATGTGCCCACCCCCTAGGTCCCCAAAGGATCCTAGAGTAGCTCGCTTAACACTCCATGGGTGTGGGCGTTGGGAGTGGTGGAGAGCCTGACATCATGTCTCCTCCTAAAGAGCATTTTATGTCTTTTTTCACAAAGTAGGAGGAAACATCAACATACGCGAGAAGTCATAATTGGCCATAATTGATTCATCCGAACTTCAAATAACGAACCGTCAGTTGCGTTGGACTCGTTTCGACCTCCTGAATTTACCGGTATTTTTAGATTTCCCAAATTCTAACCGGAAGACCCCAAAACAGCCAAATTATGAAATTATTCTTCTACGCGCGCAACCCGGCCACTCTTCGCCAAACGAATGTCATTCTCTTACCATTTGACCCTCCATACTTCATAATAATGTCACAAGAGCACAACTCTAAGTGCAGACCTGGACACCATGTATGGACATAGTGAAGGCGAAACAAATGTTTGGGTCATTTATATATAAGGCCAAATCATGAGACTCAAACACCAGGCCCACACAATTTCTTGTATTACATGTTAAGCATGAAATGTTTTATTTTTATTTTTATGATTATAGTATTTAAAAGAAAATAAAAACTAGAAAGCTGAAAAGTATTAATCACCATTTAATTGATGGCAAAAGCCTTTCAAATCTCAATTGTCATGGGAGTCCAAATTGTTGATCACTAAAATGTTCCAAGCAAAGGAGAGCCACAGACACAAGCAGAGTGTTGATCTGGACTAAAAGATCCTAAGACTTTGGAGAATCAATATATGCCTCAAGAACAAAGCCAGCAAGAAATTGATCAAAAGACCTTAGCCCTTGCAGCCGAAAGGAGAGGCAATAACAGTTACTTTGGTCCAACATTATCTTGTATAATTTTTGTTTGGTCCTTTTTAATATAAGATGGCATCAACCATAATCCTTTTCACACCTCTTCACCACTTGGATTAGCTCAAAGGTTTTTATTGTGATCCATTTTAAGTTCAGATCAAAACTTTCGAATTTCTCAAATGTAACATAATCTAACTCGTTTCACATGACCAAAAAAACTTTCTATCTCCTCGTTCCTACTTCCTAGTAAAGGACAATGCTTCAAGGAGGACTCTTTTTCAAAGACCAGTAAACAATGGTCGCTTTTCCATTTCGCATTTCACACCCCACCATACTCACTCTCAGCTTCACCAACTACCCATCAAAGCACCAACTCTTTTTTCTTGTTGGGTTATACTGTTGTCGTTTGCATAAACAGACTATTATAATGGATTAGATCAATTCACTGCACAAGGCTATTGATCTTTCACATTGAAATCCCTACTAATCCACAAATTGGGTAAAATCAAACTGGGATTAGATCAATTTAAAAAAAAAAAATCAAAAATAAAAGTCGTATCAATTTCATCTATGCTCATGAACCAAACTGAATAGTTACTCACAGAACCAGGACAAAAAAAGAACAAGAAAAAAAGAGTGGTCATAAAGGAAGATTGAAATGTTCCAAGCAAAGGGAAGCCAGAGAAGCAAGCAGAGTGCTAATCTGGGCTAAACCCCAAGACATTGGTGAATTGATATATGCCTCCAGAACAAAGCCAGCAACAATATGATCAAAAGATCTTAGCCGTTGCAGCTGAAAGGAGAGGCAATCACAGCTACTAGTCAAGACCCATTCCACAGACTCACATCAAAATCATGCTTAGCTAGAGAAGACAAGAGAGACACACACCAAGACTCCAAGAGGAGACACACACCAAGAGAAACTATCAATTGGAGGCGAAGATAATCATGTATATATAGGCTGGCTTAAACCCTAGCAAGTATGCCCTTGTGGACCGTTATTGTGGTGTATAAGCATACGTGTCCCTGTCCTTCACGCCTCACACCGTATGCAACCCTTTTAATTCACATACATTTTTCTTAAGGCTTTTCCCATTTTACTCATGGTTTATTACTACTTTGTCCCTTACATTTTAACTAAATTTTAATTCACCTCCTATCATTTTAATTGTCTCAATTTGACACCTAATAGTACAATTCGTGTTTCAATTTGCCCATTCGTCTCACTTCTATCATGACTGCCGTTAGAAACACTAACGTAGCGCCTACGTGGCAGGACACTTTGGTCATTTTGACTAGCCTAGACCACTCAGTGCCCACTTTTACCACATAAACGTAAAATTGGGACCCACCCCTTGACATGCCAACTTTCCTGCAAACCTATTCTTATTGTGTCAAATGGGTTGATCTCTAGATGGATTTGTGACAACAATCCAGCTTTCTTAACGGCAAAAGTGGGGTGCTGAGTGGACCAAGCTAATCGAAATGACCAAAGTGTCTTGCCACATCAGCATTCCTAACGATAGTCATGACGGAATTAAGCCGAAGAGACAAATTAAAATACAGGTTGTACTATTAGATAATAAATTGAAACAATTAAAATGATAAAAGGTGAATTGAGATTTCGTTGCAATGTCATATGGCAAAAATAGTAATAAGCCTTTACTCATTAGGATTTTGAAATTAATTTTACTTTACCACCTAAAAAGAATTGCATCATTTTCTCACTTTTATTATCAAATTTTTGCAATATAATACCTTGGTCATATTTCGTCACACTTTTCCGTTAAAAATTAGGGCGTTTTGCTCTCACCAGGTTAGTTACCCATCCCCCATTCTCTCTCCCTCCACCCACCGCCCACAACTACCCATTATCAGCAATCCATTATGCCGACCACCCCATTCCCCCCCGACTAGCCCCTCTCCTATTTTCTTCTCTTTCTCTTTCTTTCTTTCTTTCTATCTTTCTATCTTACTCTTTCTGCAACCAAGCTGCCGATGCATAAGGAAAGGCTAGTGACCTTACCAGCCTCCAAATCAGTGACCAGCGACTTCCGATTTGAGCTGACCTTCTTTTTTGCTCCGGTGGATGGTTTCTGAGAGATAATGAGAGAGAGAGAAAGAGATAAAGAAAGAAAGAGAAAGAGAATGAAAGAAGGGATGGAGCTGGTCATGAGGAGCGGAAGGGGTGATTGGAGTGAAGGACCGCCTATGATGGGTAGCTGCTGGCGATGGGTGGAGTTGCTATTGTTGTGCTATATTTTGCTTATTTAAAAAAAAAATTTTGGTTTGTGTGTAAAATTAGAAGTTTTAGGGTATGAAGAGCATAATTTAGGGTACGAATAGAAGCATTGAAGTCCTAAACAAATTTCATAGTGGCCCAAAAAGATCAAAATACCCATTAAAAAGTGGTTGCGATGCACATATTATTTTTGGATGGAAATTTTGACGAAATTAGACAAACGCTGCACATTGCAAAACATTGAAAATTCTTTTTTTAGCTAGTAAAGTGGAATCAATTACAAAATCTTGGTGGGAAAAAAAAAACTTTTTTTAAATCTAATTTTGGTTCATAGATTGTAGGGGTGGACATAACCCAATGCAACCCGACCAACCCAACCAAAATGGGTTGGATTGGTTTGGTTTCTAACACTCAATTTAGAGAGATCGGTTCATAACCCGACCTTAAATGAGTTGGTTAGCGGGTTGAGGTTTCAAATAAAAATAACCGAACAAACCCGACCTAGAAAAAAAAATTAAATATTCACATGTCTAATTTCTCATCTCACTTTGTTTAAAATGGTCAAAGGCTCAAAGCAATGGGAACTCATCTCACCTTCCCTAGTTTCATGGCCTATGTTCTTTAATATCATAATAAGTTAATATTAATCTTTCATATATATGGCTTTTTTGTTTTATATGTGATTGTAATTGTTTCACTGTAAAAGTAGGTATGCACTAAATTGAGTTCATGTGTAGAAAATAGAGAGTAATTTTATAACTTAAAAAAAGTTTCATTCATTTTTAATTTGGACCCAAATTTTAATTGTATTTTGAGACATGTCCAAACCGACCAACCTAACCCGACTTTAATTGGTTTGGTTTGGTTCTATTGTTTCACCTTTATTGGGTTAGTTTGGTTTGAAAAGTCATCAACTCGAAGACATTGGTTTGGTCTACGGTTTGGGGGCTAAACCAAACCAAACCGACCTGTGTCCACCCCTAATAGATTGTATTCTTGGGAATCTCATATTCATGCTCATTATGGGGATGAGAATGAATAATTCTCATTCCAGTGTTTGAAAATATTAAGAATAATAACTATAAACTTATTACCATTCTCATGTTTGGTTGGTTCAATAATAAGAATAAAAACATGTTTTCCACTACTACTCTCATTTATCTTTCTTTTTTGGTAAAATATACACTTATTGATCACGATTTAAGTAATATTTTCAATTTCTTAATTTAGTAATAAGCACCCACAATAAATGTTCCCAAATGATGGAATAGCAAACCCAAAAAGGCTCAAGGGTTTCAAATTCCCCCTTCATGAGTTAGGTAACATTTATAAGATTTATGAATTCACCTCTTCATAATATTATATATGAATTTTTGTTTTCTTTTTGGAGCTTAACTTTGGTCATGAGTCCATGACTAGCGGTTCTTGCGGACAAGCTTTCCAAACAAAATGTCTCCAACCAAAATTGAAAATCAAAGGTCAACCAAATTAAAATCAAATAGGGTGTTTATATTCTTTTTGGTTTTTTGGGAAATTTTAAATCGTGTTTTACTTTTTTAAAGGTTGGCGACTTGGCGCTTGTCACATTTGCACTCCTCTTATTTTTATATTTTAGTAATTGAATAAACAGAAGAAAGATGAAAGCTTTGGACCGGAAAAAAGAGAGATATGAACATAAAAATAAAAGGAATACGGGTAAACAATTTCCAATCAATTTGATGCTGTCAAAGAAAAAACCTGAGTCCAAAACAAAAAGCATTCCTCCAATCCAAACAGTAGCACTTCATCTACATAGCCGCTTGGTCATTTGTGGAAATGTAAAAGCAACATACATCAGACTAATCCACCTTCTCAAAGAATTCAAACAATATCAAACACCAGAACATAATTTAGAAAAATAAATTTACAAGTGAGAGAAGCATTCCAATTGTTTTCCCTTCCTTTTTCTTTTCTTTGTCAAACTCCATGCTGCAGAATTCAATGACAATCACCCCAACCAGGTATGTGTTTGTTGTTGTGTAATTCCATTCATAAATCTCAGCCTTGCATGTGAAGAAAACTTCAATTATTGCTATATACTGCACCTGGAAAGCAATAAGGGTTTATTGGTATCCTCATCCCCTAAATCTAACAACAACGCAAGAAATATCATCTTTACTATCTCTTTTCACTGCTTCAGTTGTTAATTCCTTAGCCGCCTTCAGAGGGTCTTTAATTCTTCTTGCAATATCAACTGCCTCTTGATTGGACATTACCTGGATTATCAGATACAGAGGAAAAAAGTGACTTCTAAGGAACATTTCATTTTAATCATATTGTTTAATTTTTAAAGCAAGCACTGATTAGGTGAATTCTTCCCGCTTTTATTGTGCACATAGCGGTTGATACAATGCAGCAAGGAGAAGAAGGATCAGGTAAAATGATTCACCTTCCATAGACCATCACTAGCAAGGATTAGAATATCAGTATCAACATCTACGTATGTATCCTGTATGTCGGGGTCCGATCGCAAGTGTGACTTGAGGCTTTTGTCTCCAAAAGCACGAGAAACTGCCAGCTGCCCATTGACCCTAGGGACATCTCCTGAAAAGAAAAGGGTGCAATAGATGTCAATTCAACAGGACACTCAACATAAGCTCAACTCATAACTTGTTTGGTTCAAGCAATAATACCAATCATTCAAACTGAATATTCATTGAGTACCGTAAAAGGTCCATAGCTGACACATGCACTTAGAGATGCACAAGACAAATATCTCAAGATAACCTCTTTGGTATGTTAAAGTTCTTAAAGACCCAAAACAAAGTTTCATATTCTAGTGGTAAAGAGAACACAAGGTGTCATTCAAATAAGTTAAAATGAGAGGACAAAATTAATCAGCCCTGCAGAATTGTTTATCCCTTTCGGTTAATTGTGAGTTTGCCACAACCTTCTGGTTCTGATTGTTTTGTTACATAATGACTATGTCTGTCTACACACAAACAAACAAAAAAGGTTAAAATGCTAGGGTAAAAACGAAAACAAGAAATGCATTCTACTACAGTTCAGAAGTGTCCTAATTATAGAGAAAAGTGCAGGAGATAATTAAAACATATAAAGCAAACTCATGTACATCATAAACATATGATATGATGCAGGTATGGTTCAGTCCAAAAGCAAAATGCAGGTATTGCATTTAAAAATACTCAAAAACTAGTAATTAATGACAATCATAAACAATTTTCTGAAAGATCACTAACATCACCCAAAATTTTATTCTATTTTTGTTGCCCAACAATACAAGATACCTTCCACTGGTTAATTCTTTATAATTAAAATTGAAAAGAGAAATCCTAATTTTTGGCCCAAATCCCATGTGGGGAGTTTGATTACTTCAAAATAACAAGGGAAGAGTTGTGCAATGAAAGTCAATGTAGCTTCTTCTAAGCTTGGATCTGCCACAAGATCAGACAAACAAGATGGCATGCAGATAGTTGAGACCAATTCCCAGGGACACAAAGTATCATCATTAAAAAAGATGTTAGTAGAAGGTAGATCCTCTAGGATTGGCCCATACCCTTTTTGAGAATTAGAGGTCCCATTTTGGATCGAAGCCCTTTTTATCTTGTTCCTAGTGTCATCTAACCTTTAGTTAGCAACTTGAAAAACACGGTATCCATGGAACTAGAAAAGCCTCCAAAACAAATATTACTGTTTGCTCAAAGGCAGGGGAAACAGATTTTAATATCTGTTAAAAAATTTATTTAATCACCTCCAATTTGAACAAGACAGATGCAGAATTTCCTACCATTCTTCAGAAGTGTTTTATGATTCATAACAAATTATTAAGACTTTGGTATTTAAATGGCCACACTTTTGACCTATGAAAGGAACAGGCTAGGTTTTTATCCCCTTTTTTTCTTTTCATATTTACTTGTTTGGAGACTTGGAGTTGCTTTCGGTTTAACTTTTTGTGGATAACCCAATTCCTACAAAGTAAGGTCCAAAAAAATTTATAGATGTTGAGAATATATCCCATATTAGGATTTTTTTTTTTTTTTAAATATCCCATATTAGGATTGTTAAGTCTTGTATTACGGTATATAAGATTTTGGGCCTCTCCACCCATTGCCTATTGGTTTTGGGTTGGATGCTTTAACTTCTACATGGTATCAAAGTAGACAAAATTCACGTGTTAGGCTAAGTGTTTGGCCCATACGTCACCCAACATAAAGGTGTTCATGTGTTTGGCTCAAGTTACGGTTAGAAATGATAAGTCTTGCATTATCATATATAAGGTCTTGGGTCTCTCCACCCATTGCCAATTGGTTTTGGGTTGGATGCTCTAACTTTTAAAATACACAAGATATTAACAGATGCAGAACCACTTAAAAAACTTAGTACTAATTGACTAATCATCTTTTTTCTTGAAAAACCAATCATACCCATTTAAAATGTTACATTTTGAGCGAGTACTTAAAAATTGAATGAACTTTCTAAGACATGGTTGCTGTAAAATACCTGGCATGTTTGAGACAAAGCCGCCTTTGTTTTCAATGCTGCCTCGTTCAGTATTGGGCTCATGATCTGTAGACATCTGTACTGCCAGACCCCCTCTTGCAAGAACTGCCCGTGAATCTCCAACATTGGCCACCCATAACCGCTGGCCATTTAGCAATATTGCAGTTACAGCAGTGGACCCACCACGCCCCAAGTCAGAACTATGCGAGAGGATTGCCTCGTCCGTTCTCTCATAGGCTTTTGAGATAGATCTGCTAGGGTCAACCCAAAACTCTTCCTAGAATGATTTATATAAAAAGTGTAAGAATTCACCATTCCAAAATTTATATGCACCTGAATAGACCAATAGATGGAACCATCTGAAATAAGAAGCAATACCTCCTTAAGGATATTTGAAAACAAATGCTTCTGTAGGTATGTAGGCACAGTATCTCCCAAATGGCCATCATATATAGCAAACAATCCTAATTCATGTCCCTGGATCTGAACAAACTTAGAAACATGATAATCCTCCATTGGATGATTAGCTTTTCCTTTTACCAGGCTGAAACCATACTTGATTAACCCCTCATGGCTTCTTCCCTTACCAGAGCTAGATGATGAGCGGCCTCCATACTGCATAGAAAAATTATAAATAATACAACCCCAATCTTGTATAGTTCAGAGACCAGCAGTATACAGAAGGAAACAATTATTTTCAATTTTAATCCAATTTTTTAAGATTGTTTTCCTTCTTAAGCTTTTTTCAAGAACAATGAAACATAACTTTATCATATGGCCATTGAGTACAAAACGTTACACTCATTCTTGCTGCACCAAACCAAAGATCAGCCACTTAGGAACATGTTGGTTCAATTTTTTATGGGCCCAACTAGTTGGTTAGACTCTGAACTTCAGCCACACCCATAAATCATGCCTAAAAGTAGTCTTCAAGTGTTGGTGACAACTGAATATCCCTTGTACCCAGTTTCAGATAATTCAGCATGAGAAAATAACAAGAGCAGGACACTGGCCTCTAACATCCTCAAAATTCAACAGACAAGTAGAATACTCAAAAGCACCTCAAATATAGCGTACAATTCATAAGATCAGCCCAGAAAAACAAGCAAACACACAACACTCCACAGAGAACAGGCATCAATTACACAAATAAACAAACGTGAATGATCACGGCTTCCCTGTAATCCCAAAAGAGTATATTAATCCAACTCACCATAATAACACATATATTTTCAATTGAATCAAGCATATAGTCCCAACAAATAATTGAAAAGCATGTTTTATAAGACTTCTAATTGAGCAAATATACATCAAACAAGAAAAAACGAAAATAAAAGGACAGCAAATAAGGGACATAAGAAGTATAGAAACAGATGATCACCTGAGAGTAGGAAGCACTAAAACAGCATAACCTATCCATAAAAGAAGAAACTACTGGAGCTAAATCCCCAACATCCACCTCTTGTAATCACCTCCAATCCAAATTCCAAGCCAAACCCACCTCCCAATATCACAAAGATTGCCTAATTCTCAAACTGCACCATCAGAACAGAATTCAATCATTATATATAAAGCAAGCAAAAACCCTTTTGAAAAAGAAAAACAGCCCCAAAACCCAGAAAGCCACTAAAAGAAAAATCCAAAAACGAGTAAAAACAGGAAGTAGGTATCCGAGATTTTGGTCTTATGGTCTTACCCATCCAATTAAAGGTAGAACTGGACCAAATGGTTTTGGCGGTGGCGCTTTCTTCTTCTTCTTCTTATGACTTTATGACTTCGCACAAGCAGTTGAATAATAAAAGAAGAATGGTGATGATGACGAGCAATAAAGAAATAAAAGAGAGAACAATTTGAAACCTTTACTCCAAAAAAGAAAAAAAAAATTAAAATTTACAAAGTTGATGTTTTGTGCGAGCTAGGAATTTTGTGATTGATTTGTAACCGCTGTTGTGGGAGTCTGGGAATGGGAATGATATTATATTTAATATTTGTTTCCTATATTATTTAAAGGTCCTAAAGGAAAGTAGGAAACTGTAAAAGGCTGCTATAAAACAGAGACCTGTTGGCTGTTGACTTTGCTGCTTCTCTACTGTTCAGTCTAGTCTGCTATTTTGGTATTTATTTTACTTTTTACACACACAAATTCTTCGTTTGGTATATCCGTATACGCAAGATTGCAAGTAAATATGGAATGTTCAGTGGTGCTTACTGTAAATTCGGATATGTTATGTTTGAATTCTCATGAGTGGAAAAACATTTGAATTTGTATCATACAAGTGAAACGGGTTCCTCTAGTTGGCCGAGTACAATATCTCCCTTCCTAGTCCCTATACATCCGAGTTCGAATTCTCCCCCTCTCTTGTACTTAAAACAAACAAAAAAAAAACTATGTACGTGATTTAATGTATATGAGGTTTACCTTAAAAACTTTTTACTTAATGCGAGATTAGGTGGTAAGGGTATTCCTCATTACTAAAATGTTATTTGTTCAATTTCAATTATTTTCATAGTTTTGATGCATTAATTGTTCATGTGTTGAACAATCATATGTCTGCGTTATAATTACAAGCTGACTATTAACCTGAAACCAAAAAAAAAGTGTGATTGTAAAGGTTATTGGTATAGAGTCATACAAAGTAATTTAAAAATCAAGTCATAATTAATTCAATCTACACTCTACAGTCAATGCTAGTGAGAATTTGACAAAGTTTTACATTTGGAGAATGAATAGTGCATACCTTTTGTCTTATCTAGGAGCCTAGAGGGATATTTCTTGTATATCTTAACTTGGACACAGATTAAGAAGCAATTATTTTGTATAACTAATAAATTGACACGTGTTATAATCAGTATATGTGTTATAATATAAATGAATATTATTAATACTATACCCTACTAATATAAATATATCATCATCTAATAATACATTTACACGTTAAATTAGTTATATCACATGACTTGACAGTATATCAGTTATATCCTATAATTTTTTCAAATTAAAAATATGATAATATGTATGCCTCTATTAAACCAGGACCGGCTCTAACGAGAGTTGGAGTAGGTGGTCGTCTTGGACCTCCAAATTTTGTATGCTTCTTATATAATATCTTAGGCCCGAGTAAATCACACTAATGTACATGAAAAGACAAATGTCTCATTTATATAATTGGCCTCAAGTAAATCTCAAAAATCGACCCTGCATTGAACGTGAATGTGCATAAGTGCACATGCCCTAATCCGGCAACGCCTGTCTCTTAATGCATGTGAGCGCCACTTCATCTCATCCTATATTGCTTTCAGGATCTTCCAACTACAGTGCATTTTAGCCATTGGATGAGTACACATCCGAAGGCTAACAAGGCGTGTCAAAAAATGAGTATGGGGAGTGATGTTATTCAACTGAATGACTCATCACATGAGAAGTTTTTGGTAAACTAACAGTGTTGAATGTAAAAAATAATTTATGTACCAAAAGAAGAAGATTTCGATTGTCGTTATTTTTTAGGAACGGGATTTTTTTATAGGATTTTGATTGTCAGATTATATAAAACTATCTTAATTAATTTAAACCTTTTTCTAGGGTCAAAGGGAGAGAATTCACTGATGAGATGCCGTCCTGGCTCTCCTCTTAATTAATTTAATTAACCGGCCAAAAAAAATTTAAGCTAATTAAAATTATATTAGTAAAAAACTAGTAACATGCAATTAGGGCAATGCCAACAAATGAATGCACAGGGTTATGCTTTTTGGCAAACGAAAGGACCTTTTGACCTTACATATTCTCCACTAGACTTTTGTTATGATCAGAGAAAAGGAAATTCCACCTAACCACACAGGTCAAATGATAAAGATTTTGTATTATTATATTTATTCATCCAAATAAATGCCTTGTATTTCATTACTGATAAACGACTTTCTTATGTAATAAAATAGCATTAACTGTTAATAATTGTTTACTATTTTTTCATAATCATTATTAATATTATTAGAGCTTCTGAAGGAAAGAAATAATTTAGAGAGTATCACAATCTTTAAATTTATATATTTTTGGCTGAGGGATCATAGTCCTTTGACCAGTTTATCGTACAAAGACTGTTACTTCACGTTTCTGTTGGCCACTCCTGACTCCACCCACCGGCCACCGAGACTTAATCAACTCTAACTCGCAGGAGTACGACAATATCTTAGATTCATGCCCTTTTAAATGTAAAAATACTTAAATTTACGGTATAGTAAGATAATTATATAAATTTATATTCTAATTTAAGGGGTGTATTTAATTGAGATTCTAAAAGAGTTTAAAAGAATTTGAAAGTCCATAAAAATCACAGTTTGTCCAATTTAGAATTTTAAAGATTTTATAAAAATCTAAATATATTCAATTCAAAAATTTAAAAATTTCATAAAAATCTAAATGTATTCAATTCAAAATTTTAAAGATTCTATAAAAATTTAGATATATTAATAAACTCATTAATTTTAAAGTATTTTATTAAAGAGTGGATTTTGATGAATTTTGTTCGAATAACAAAGGCAATGAGAATTCAGTCTTTTCCTCTTAAATTTTGATAGATTTTATGAAAATCAATAAGAATCTATAAAATCTTTGAAATCAAGAATCTATAACTCTTAAAATCTATTAAAATCTCAATAGAGACTATTAACTCAGCATTAATTTGCACTGCTTGGTATATATATATTACACATACATGAGAATGCAGGTGCGATCTTCACGACAATATATGGAATTGTCTACTATCTTATTTTCTATTTTACTCCATTAATACAACGCTGCATTTTCCATGCCAGCATATACCATATAACAACCATCTGGTATTCAGATATAAGAAACGTCTTACGATTTTTTTGAGTCTTTTTTATTTATTTTTTAATAAGACCCAAAATCAATAATAGCATGATAGGAGTGTTTATCTGCAAAAATACGGTGATATGTCAATATATTTTACTGAGCCAAACGTTCTTCTTTTTCTTTTCTATCTTTTATAATATAGTTACTGTTGAACAGTAATAACCTACAACAAAAATTATAAAAGAAGAAAAATTCATGACATCTTATTTTTTACATAAGTTTTGACATAAGTTTTCAATAGGGCCTATTTTATATAGGATTTCAATGATCCGAACCATTTATTTTTTAGGTCTCTAAAGGATTATCTTTGCAAAAAATTAGGTAAATCGGAAATCAAATACCTACAAAAATTAAATGGTCAATATTTTAAGTATTTATTTTGTTAACCATTTTATCTTTGTAGGTAAATAGTTTCTAATTAATTTAGTTTCTTTGTAAAGATGATTCTTTAATGAAGACCTTAAATATAGATTGTTCAGATCGTTAAAATCATATATAGAGTAGACCCCATTGAAAACTTGTGTTAAAAGTAAGATGTTATGGATCTGCTCCCATTATAAAATATCGCATAAAATTGGTATTTACATATATATTTTTAATATAAACATGTCAAAAATTTATAAACGATAAACACCAAAAAAAAGCTTATGGAGTACATCCACCTCAATTTCAACAGTAACACTGCTTGACACTATAGATCGGCGCCTCCCAATTATATCGTGAGATTTTTTATTATTTAAAAAAAGAAGTTGATCGACCTTTTTAATATTACAAACTTTAGATGGATTGATTTATTATTAAATAGTGTAAAGTGAACTTGTTAATATTTTCTGATTTTTTTGCTCAGCAAATATTTTTTTTCTTCTGAGTTAGAGGGAGAAACATGCTTAAACTGTCTTTATTGAAACTATAAATGTAAATTATTACTAACCCCCTATTTAGAGTTAGGTTCTCTCATAACCCCCACCCTAAATCAATCTCTCCCAAAACCTCATATTAGTAACTTAAACTCTCTCATAACCCCCTGATCAACTAACACCCAGTTTGGTTTGACCCTTTTTTGTTTTAATATCCTTATCATAACCCTAGGCTATTCATAATCAGTTTTCCATTTTTATTTCTCTTATTCGCACGCTCTCTCTCTCTCTTTCACTTCTGTGCTCTGTCTCTCTCATATGGTGCATTCTCTCCCCACTCGACTGTCGATGGCGCGTGCTCTATCGTCCAGCGAGTGAGACCAGTCCCGATCTTTTTGTCTCTCCTCCCTCTTCTTCGTATGCCCTCCACATGTCGTAAAACCAAGCGTCGACGTCAGATCGGGTCTAGGAAGACCCGAGCTCCCTCGTCCGCGATCCACCAATTTCGACGAGGACGAGGTGCCGGACCACCATGGATGGATTCCTCTTGTCTTCCAGAGTCTGTTGGTGCTCTTGGACATCATAACGCTCTCGATTTCTCTAGAGATCGACGACCTGAGATGGTGATCGGAGGTGGCAATCTGTAACCATTTCACCTCTCTCAGTCACCATACCTACATCAGTTTCAGTTGGCTTGCTATGTTGGCTTCCTAATAAGCTTGTTCATGTATGCCAAGCATTGGATAATGGTGATTTTGCTACTGTCTTGCAAAACCAGGTAGAGTAATGGAAACTTCAAACTCGTAATGTATTTTGGTACACCATTAATTGGATGAGATTTAGTAGTGGTTTCTTTTGTTTATGCCTGTTAGCAGAGGCTTGTTTCTTAGATGAGAGCTTCTGGATTGAAACTGTCAGGCGAATTATCTTGACACGGCAAACAATGTGAAACTAAATTTTTGGATTGTCCTTGTGTGTAATTTGGATTTGAGCTCAGAGATGGTTTTAAATGTTAATTTCCATTATTATAAAAATTATTAGTTGATGTTCAGAAAAACAGTAGTTGGATAGGGAACTTTAAGACTACATTTATTGATTAAACAGTTTCAGTTTGTGAAACAATTTCAAATCATGAAATATGAGTTTTAAATAAATTTTGAATGAAATTATGGTTCTAAAATATAATGAATCAAATTTGCAGGTAGAAACATATCGAGGCAGTGGTGACTATTGTGTACTCATCGCGCATGAGGTGATCGAACGACGTTGTCTAGGGCTTCAGTTTCACTAAATTCAATTTCACCGAAGTCAGTTTCAATGCATTCAGTTAACTGAATTTGAATTTAATGAATGCAATGAAACTGAATTCATTGAAATTGAATTCAGACTGAAACTGAATTTAGTTTATAGTGAAACACTGAATTGATAGAATTGTTATTTTTTGTTAAGTAAAGGTGTAATTATTATTATTTTTTTGTACAAAATAATGGTGTAAT
The DNA here is from genome assembly GCA_003254865.1 of Dryas drummondii. Lineage (NCBI taxonomy): Eukaryota > Viridiplantae > Streptophyta > Magnoliopsida > Rosales > Rosaceae > Dryas > Dryas drummondii. Next base: position 1,281,327 of record QANW01009953.1, on the reverse strand, counting down.
TATTTTTTTATTATAGACTGCTCTCCTTGATTTTGGCTAAAAAGTGTGACTTCGAAATGCAGGTAAGAAGCAGGGGAAGTAATTGTTCGATAGGCTCCGTTTGAGTAATCAGTAAGAGAACACGAAGTAGTTGTTTGATAGGCTCACATCAATGGCTTGCTGTGTTGGATACTCCTCTCATCTCGATGGCTTGTTGTATTGTTATTTTTTTTTTTTTTTGATAAAGTTGATGTGTTCTTTTTAGTAAAACGGAATTCAGTAAAAATGTAACTGTTTTAGTGAAGTATAATTGTTTTAGTGAATGTATAATTATTTTTTAATTAAGATGTAATTGCATTTTAGTCAATGTGTAACTGCATTTTAGTTAATGTGTAATTGCACTTTAGTCAATATGTAATTGTTTCATCACTTAATTCAGTTTCAGTAACTGAATTCTTCAATTTAGTGTAACTGAATTTCTGAAATTTCAGTGTAATTGAATTCTTGAAATTCAGTTTTAGTGTAACTGAATTCTTGAAATTCAGTTTTAGTGTAATAAAATTTAATTTCAGTGTTTGATTTTAGTTTTAGTGAAATATTGAGTTTTAGCAAAAACTTTAATTCCAAAAAAAAAAAAAAAAAAAAAAAAACAGTTTTATCAAAATTCAGTTACAGTGATATATGCGTGTGTCAGCATGCATCAGTGCGCGTCAGAAGGGTAATTTAGGATTATAATTTATATGGGGTTTTAAAAGAGTTTCTAGATAGGTGTAGGTTTAAGCAAATTTTTTAAGTGATTAGTGGGTTTAAAATTACAGACTAAAACTATAATTCAAGTTGAACCATAATTCAGCTTAATTTGTTTTAGCATCAAGCTTCTAACCTATTTTGGGATCCGAATAAAATTTGTTCATCTGATATACTTTTCGGAGGCTTATGTGGTCTTCTAAACATTTTTACTGCGACCAAACCACCAAATCGAAAGAGAATATTTTGCATTTTTAAAAAGTAACAAATCAGGGCTTTGAAAACTATTTGTTAGACAACTATTGAATTTCAAAAACTTTATATGAACAATGTTTATCAAACATAATTAACATTCTTCCTTACAAGCAACTACATCATATGATAACATGCATGTGAAAAGACATGACATAGAAATTTGAACAATATATGTGCAGTCTCACCATTAACATGATAAGTGATAAACGAAAGATGAAGGTTGAGGATTGAGAATTTGAACCCAAACCTCCCGAAATCGAGAAACTCTTACATATAATCGTAAACAGCTTTCTTTTCAAAAAACTGGTTAAGTAACTACTAGGTACATGAGAAGTTGAATATGTGAAAGAGATTAATTATATACAATAATTAAAATGTTCTTTTTTTTTTTTCTTAAAATCAGAAGACTAATACCATGTTAATTAAAATCATAAGCTGCTACATAATCTAAAAAATTTAAGCTATTAAGCTATTAGAGAATGCTAAGGAATGAGTTCTCCTTCCAGGCTTCAACAGTGTGTAAACAAAGTTTGCAAGCTACTTATCTTCCAAGCTACTTATCTTCATGATTATCCTGGGAATAATTTGATGGGAGACTTTTATTCAGATTCTTTAATTTTACAATTTATTGACTAAAGTCTTATGATTTTTAAAATTTTAACTAAAGTTTAATAATATTGTAACTATTCTATGTTACATAATATTGATACATTAATTTATATTTTTTTTCATACATACTAAGCGCCAAGAGTTTGGCAGCTATTTTCGAGTATTCGGTAGTGTATTTTTATTTATTCCTCAAGCGCTATTAAGTTTTATATTAGGTTTAAGTGTTCGGTAGACTTTATATTAAGTTTTAACTTTGAGAGTCTAAAATTTTAAAATTAAAACTTACCATGCAGTCTTTACAAATTTATTATATACCATAATAATGTATGAGGTGAACTCGCACCCTATACTCTCAAAAAAAAAAAATGACATTTATTTGACAAGATAATTATCAAAAGATTTTATTTAGAAAAAAAAAATTATATGATTTTTTTTTTCAAATAAAAAATGTTAGAAAGAGTAAACTCTAATTTTTTTCCTAATTTGATTGTCTACAGCTTGCTGTCAGTTGGTCAAATCGCAATTTTCTTTTAGCATTTATAATTATATAGTCAGTGGGTATTCTCAAATAAAAAAAAAATAAAAAAGAAGAAAAATGAAGAATTGTAAACGGTACGCAGCATCTAATCTAATTTATTAAACAAATGATATAAAATACATAAAAAAATTTAAGACCATTACTTTTTTTTTTTAACAGCTTTAAGCTTTCATTCTAGTGGTATATAGCTGCTTCATCTTGATCCTTTACCAAATCATTTGCATCTTAAGGGATTCATATAATCATATATCCTCCCTCTGAGGTGATATAAATATTGTGTTGACTTCTGCAGTGGTCCTGAATCTGATGCTTTGCTACTAAGAAAAATTGCAGTGCTTTTGATGCTTTGCCTAAGGGAAAAAGAAAAACAGTAAAATAGGCCAATGGCTCGTCAATTATGAATGATTGGCTTTATGCCCTATAAAAAGGGCATAATCTCTACTCTAAGCATCCTTGATTCTTTATCATATTTGCTTCTTAGTATGGCACCAAAAGAGATCATTAATAAGGTTCTGGACCATGATTCACTTTCACTTAGTATTATGAGACATTATCTTTTCTCCCCACTTTTCTACTTTTCAAAATAAAAATAAAATAAATCTAAGACATATACATGCAGGTCTCTTTTAATAAGAAATTTTTTATTTAGAGATAAATAAAGAATTTATTGTGGGGCTCATTTTACATTATAATATATAATAGTGTTTTCTTATCAGATTAAATCGAAATTACATTAATGGCGAAAAAAAAATGTAAACTACATACATATTCAAAAGTTAACTTAATTAATGATTCAGATTCAACGAAGAACAATTCTCTTATGCAAACATAGGAATGAACACACTGCTAATAAATATATGGTATTCAACTATGTGATAGCACATATTCTTCATTTGTCCAACAGACTATCAATTAACTCTGCCAATAATCTGAGCTGCAATACCTTTGAAATATTCTTTAACCAAGTAATGCTTGTCTTGGAAGTTGAATGATGTTAATTATAGAATTCCAGCAATGTATGAATTCTTTGTTCGTTTTGGGTCAGAATGTAGGGTATCAACTGGCAGGCCATTGAATTTCCGAAAAATGTGGCAGTGCCATCTGTTTACTTTTGGTACAATTTGCTAGATGTTATATTTGGGGAAGGTCTGAATTTTATTGCTGGTCCTAACTTCTAAAACCATTAAATGTTTAGAAAAAGACAGTAACAATTGAATTCTTACCGTAAATGTAAGGATAAATATTTTACCATTAAAAAGTTAATGATGGGGTAACAATCGAACTCTTATCTTAAATAGGGATAAGTGTTCTACAACTAAAACTAGTAACCCAACTTAAATGTTTGTCCTAAGTTTTATAGCTATTTTGCAGCAAAGTAGAGCTGTCAATATTAGAAGACCTCACCCTAAGAATGGTAAAGTTGGTCAGACCCAAAAAAAAAAATGGTAAAGTGGGCAAATACCTTCCAATTTAGTAAAGTGGACTTGACTTGCAAGCAAAACTAAATAACTAATAACCTCGCTGCACAATTTGTTACTTTTGAAATCCTGCTTTCCGGAAGCTGAGCCCTTCCTTCACCCGGAATGTAGAACACAGACTTTGTCACTTGCTTTATAAATTTACAAATTAATCCTGGTACAAATTTGCAGTGTAACAATAGATCAATTTCAATGGGCTTTTTGAGTTGAAAAGTTGTCTGACCTTGTCATTCAATAAGAGACACTTTCCTAATTGACAAATGGAAGTCCCACATCAAGTTTTACTATGATTTGTTTGGCATCCAAATCTGTGATTGGTCCGGCTTCAATAAACTACACACAATTACACACATACTAACAATTGATGGAGCAAGAAAGTTGTATAAAATTCTATAACATGTACATTAAATATCTCTGTGAGGCTGTGAGTGTGACAGTGCCTGCAAATTGCTTTTTCTAATGCAAAGAAAAAATGCATATAAGTGGTACTTGCTAAAGGTGATGGTGTTCTAGTTTCCAAGTGTTGCAATGGCTTATTCACCTTCAATTGCCTCCCCTAAATTTGGGTTGCCCTCTGAACACTCTATTGTGGAAGAAGCAAAGACAAATGGTGCTCCAAAACTCACCATTAAGGCTGATATCTCTCCATCTAACTTCCAAAAGGTAATTGACACATCCAAATGTTCTCTTGCTATCAATATGAAACACTGATAAGGACTCTTTGGTAAATGTATAGTTCATATTGAAAATCTGACAACATAACATATTAGATAGATATCTAGTACTGTTACTCTACATTCAATTTTTTTACGGCAATCATAGCAATCTTCTATTGACCAAGAGTTATATTTCCATTTTCTTACATGGGATGCCTTTGTTTATGTGACTTAATAGATGGTGGCAGAGCTTGTGGGCACGTACATTCTTATATTTATGGGCTGTGGGGCTGCTCTGGTGAACAAAATACAACCTCTTACAATTGTGGGTATAGCAATTGTATGGGGTCTTGTTTTCATGGCGGCTGCATATGCAGTTGGGCACGTCTCTGGTGCCCATTTCAATCCTGCAGTTACTATTGCCTTGGCTGCTGCCCGAAAATTTCCATGCAAACATGTGAGACATTAACACACCCCTATATCTGTACCACCATAAAACATTAAGGCACAGATCCTACACAATCTAAAGTGTGTTTATGTACATTTCAAATTACAACTTGTTAAAATATGCTTGGTATTGTTGTATAGGTACCTATGTATGTCTTGTCACAGCTGACGGGTGCAACACTAGCAAGCCTGACCCTGAGGCTGTTGTTTCACGATGAAGGCAATTTTGGCGCAACCGTGACTCAGTACTCTGATTCAACAACTCACCTACAAGCCCTCACCTGGGAATTCATAATCACTTTTACATTGATGTTCACCATTTGTGGTGTTGCCACTGATCACAGAGCGGTATGAATATGATCATCTACTTTGTAGCAGTTGGCTTGTATAATAGAATTCTAATGAACCCCAAAAAAAACAAACTAATTTTGAAAAACCCAAGTTCACTTTGCTTGAGAAATGCGCTAACCCTTTACGGCTTTACTTGACTGACAAGAAACAGAGCAAAGATGTTTCTGGAGTTGCAATAGGTGCTACAGTTTTGTTTAATGTCATTGTTGCTGGGTATTGAACTCCTCGATAATAATCTGATTATCTATTAATTACGATGGCTTGCATTTTTGTGTAACTCACATGAGCATTATACATACCATATTGGATTCTGCAGGCCGATCACTGGAGCTTCTATGAATCCTGCCAGGAGTTTAGGCCCTGCTGCTGTTGCTGGTGTTCATAAGAATCTTTGGGTCTTTATTGTAGCCCCTACTATTGGAGCAATTGCTGCTGCTATGGTGTACAGTTTTCTCCGGGTATCTAAGCCCGCAAAATCTGATGAGAGCACCAATATCATGTACAATCATCTTTATTTACAGGCTGATCCAATTGACAGAACACTTCCACAAGTATGAAGTTCAACAGGGGTCTTGGCTATAATCATAGTGTCAAAAATCACCCTGATCGTGCCGAATAAAATGTAAAATGACTTATTATCCATAGTTCAGAGTTCTAATAAGATTGTACGAATGGGGGTTCATAGCTCCAATGATAGAGCACTTATCCTACACCACACGAGTATTTGGTTCTCACAGTCTCACCTTGCCCCACCTCCTTTGAACGAAAAAAATACAAAACTTGTGACTTTGTGAGAATGCATTTATTCCTGTTTACTTCTTTCATTTTCTTTTTTTCATCTTTTAAGGGACCACATCAGATTCAATGCATTGCTCAATCTTGTAGCTCATCTCTTTGACCTCAACGGTCGCATTAGGGATGTAAAGATATTTTGCAGATACCTTGTGGCAGCAATTTCAAAGTACAGACCAGCAAATTTTCAAACCTACAACAAGAAGTAAAATGTGGACATATAGCATATAAAATATCTGCTAATCAATAGAATGAGAAGGCAAAACCCTGAGTTTATTCAAGACACATCTTATCTCACTCTCTTCCTTTATGAGTACAACATTGCTATACAACAGAGCTACATTATAGTAGAACAATAAAAAAAAAAAATTGGATAGCTAAAGCGCTGCCTGTACTAATCGGAGAATATCATACACACAGGAGGTCTACTGCTGTTGAGATCACTCGACGTGGAGAAAGGGGATGGAAAGTCAAGGTGGAATACAAGTTCACGTTCCCCAATCCATAGGATTAGATGGCGTTGCATCATTACACCTCACAGCATTTTTCCCTATTGCATCTATATGTTTTACCTGCCAGAGAAGAAAACTGGGAGTGAAAATCTTTAGGAGTATAAAAGAAATGAGACTAACCCTGCCTGTGAATATAAACATGAACTCTCCCTCAAAATAAATTGGCATTCACTTATTGCTTTGTGATATATAATTGCAGAACTTCACAACTCAAGAAATTTAAGTAATACATACGAGACAGTAGACCCAATTCCATGTTTGTTAGAGTCTGAAGTGAAATATCCCGAAGCTAAGCTTCTGAACTGATAAAGGAAGAGGAAGGTGCAAAAAAGTTTGTTTAGAACAAAGAACCCAACAAACTATTTATTACAGTCATTCAGGAAAGGTACTGCATATTTTGTAATAGTTTAAGAGTTATTACCCAGTTTGAGATAGCCGCCTCCAATTCATTATTTGGTGAGACTGAGGATGTCTCTGCAAGTAAGAACTTGTTCCAAGGCCATTGTCATCACTCACAAATGGCTCTGAGTAGCTAGATGTCGAAGGAGACCAAACTGGAACTACACCTCCATCCCTCTCTCTCCTAGTGCTACTGGAAGATTCTGCAGTAGAATCTTCAACAGCATGTTGCAGCCCTATTGCAGCATTGGATAGAGGCACAGTGTCATTATGAATAGTCTGCAAAACCCCTTGGTTTAACGTGTCTCTTCTAGGTTCTTGATTCATAACTACATTTGTAGGCACTTCTGCTCTGCTCTCTTCTGCAGAATTTCGAAGATCCACAGAAGTTTCTTCCTCTTCAACTCTCACCAAAGTAGTTATGCTTGGCACCATTTGATCTTCATAGCGTCGAGTTGCAGGAGTCAGGTTGTTCCTCACCGGTTCATGACTTTCCTCCATTTGTATGTCTTGAGGAAAGGAAATTGGGGTTGATTCATAGGAGTCTCCAAGTCCTTCTTCAGTTCCATTCTCAACTGCGGCTCTTGAAGCAGCTTCATGCTGCCACATCTCTGAGAATGCTTCTTGCAACCTGGTTTTTGCTGCATCTATTCCTACAATAGGAAGAGGGTAATTTGATCCTAATTCAATTCCAGCTGCTTGGAGTACAGATTCTGGTGCATTCCATGGGTGGTGTATCCATTCAGTTGGTAGCCTGGCAAGTTCAGGAAGCCACCTTCGCACATATTCCCCATGTGGGTCAAATTTGTAGCCCTCAAACTGTAGAAATCAAATCAATATGAATCTTTTCTCTACTGAAACTTGATCAACTAAGAGTGCTAATATTGCATAAATCCCCTTGGAAGAGGAGCATAAATCAAATTATCAATGTTCATAACTGTATTAAAAAATTGTCTACACCTAATGCTTTGGACAGACAGGTAAAAGTGAAGAAAAACCAATTAAATAAAGTCTGACAATAAAGCCTTTTGTAATGTCAAATGGGCAAAAACAAATTACTTGAGCTTCTTCTTTTTGAATACTTTAAAGAGAAATTCCCTAGTCTGGCCTGAAAACCAAAATCCCGGTGTTTCTCAATACTCATAAGTAAAGATTCCTAGGGCATGCCAACTACTTTGAGAATACTATCCACAGTTTGCTTCTTTGACCTACAACAATTTCAACCACCATCACACTTCCCATATACACCTAGTAGTCACTATTTGGTGGCCTTTCAGGGTTTCTTGTGCATCATATGACAGTGAAATCAAGGCAGAAATATCTTCCCTAGACTTTTGAAAAATTGAAATCTTATGAACATTCATGTGCAATGACAAAAAAGGCGCACTAGATTCAAATTCATTGCTGAAGACCCTTGATGAGGGACACCAGAATATTGAGCTGAAGCCATATACTAACCTTGGAAAACAAGAATTGCAACATATGAGTAAAAAAATATGGCACAATTTTCCATTGTTAAAATTTTGGAGAATTGTGTGTGTATGTTTGTGTAGGTGCACATGCTCTCTAAAAGTTCTAGATAACCAAGCTCAACATCCGCACCTGTGGATTATCAATGCGGTCAAATTCACGTCCATCGGGGAGAGTCCCGGTTATATATTGCCAACCAAGAGCATCACTTTCAAGATCAGCATCTAAGAGCGTATCCCAGAAATACTTCATTCCCCACCTCCATGGAAGCTGCAGAACCTTTACAAAGAAACTAGAAACAACTACTCGTATCCGATCATGCAGCCAGCCAGTGGCCCACAACTCTCTCATGCCAGCATCCACCAATGGATAGCCAGTTCTACCTTGCCTCCATGCCTTAAAATAGTTTTGGTTTATAATCCAGGGGAAGAACTTTAGGTGCCCAAGAAGAGGTCTTTCATGACTGTAAGGATGATTAAAACTAATGTATCTCGAGTATTCCCTAAGACCAATAGACTTCAGAAACAAGTTCACACTCTCTTCACCAGCCTTGTTGCCTTCATTGGCCCAAAGAACCTGCTTGATCCGAACCAGATGAAATACTTTTCGCACACTTACCTCCCCAAAATGCAAATGGGGAGAAAGCAATGATGTTGTAGCACTATCAGCCTTCCTGCGGTTTATAGAGTACTCAAGTAATGGTCCATTAACGAATGTGGTCAGAGCCTTATCAGCGTTGCTCCACCCAGGTGACCATGCTCGAGCAAGAAGCGCATTGCTTCCTTTCTCTGATTCATCTTCAAAAACCAATGTATCAGAAGGGCACCTTGATGCATCACCTGAAAAGTTCATGAACGTTTAAATGCCCGCTCACCAGTAACATAGTCAGGACAATTACTCCACCTTAGAGGCTATGCTATTTCTACTAAATCCTATGTAATATATAGGAACCACAAAATCAGAACAGAAACAGACCACCCAATGAATAATGTGGTTCAGTCTTTCGAAAAATTTGAAGCAAAATAAGCAAGACAGAACATAAGATAGAATAAGAGGCTTGGTATATTGATTATGGTTGAAGTTTAAGAATAAAAAACCTGAAATGATTCTCTTAGGGGGGAGAAGTGGAGCATCCGGATCATATGGCATGCTAAGGCATCTTTCCCAAAAAGCATCAAAGGTTGTGAAGGGGCGACCGTGGACATCATTAACATCCCATGGTTCGTACAGTAAATCCGCATTGAAGGAATGCACAGCTATTCCATGAGAAGTTAAAACCTCCTTGGCCCGGTGATCCCTAACCAGTGATATAGGATCTGAAATACAAAAGATAGTACTAAGCATTAAATTAAAAAAGATGACTTGCTGCTTTTATTTCCTATAAGCATTCATTAACTGAAGAACAGAATGATCCACAGAAGTTTAAGTTGATACTAAACAAACATTCTATTACGGTAGATGAACATATCATAATTGCATCTGTACCCACTCTAGGTAAGAAGGGACCACCGTACTGCAAACAATCAAATAACATATTTGCCCCAATCAATAGACCTCTGGACTGTTAACAGCTAGTAAACAATAAATCACCCAAAACAGGAACATGGTGATTAATAGGCAACTTGATCAAATTAATCAAGGACTCTAGTTTAATTCAGCCAGTCATCAAAGCACCAACCTTTGAATTTTATAAGAGAACAAATTGAACTGCTTCCAACAATCAACCAGTACTAGAGATTTACACACCAAACCAAGAAATTTATTGAACTAGCACCAAACCCAGAAGAAGAGAGAATTTCAAAAAGCGTACAAAAATCAAAAGTATGCTAAGGTCAACCTACAGGGTTCAAGAGGCACAACCCAGAAGATTGAAAAGAACATATTTTACTACTGTGGTGTGGTCTGGCATAAAAAAAAAAATAATAAAAAAAAATAGTATTACAGATAAGAAAAAGAATCAAGAACTGACCATACAAGTGGTTGAAGAAGAGCTGAGTTGCACCAGTGGAAATAACAACCTCAAGAAGAGAAGAAACACTGTCAGTGGATCTCTTGGTGATCAGAGGAGTGCCAAGACTCTTCAAAGAGGAATCAAGATGAGCCAAGCTGTGCTTGAGCCACCATCTTGACACCCTTCCTGGGTAGAAAGGGCCTTCCTCCTCAGGTGCCCATATGAAGACAGCAACCACACCCCCTGCTCTCACTCCTGCAGCTAAAGCAGGGTTATCTTCTACCCTCAGATCTCTCCTGAACCATACTACACTGCACCCACCACCTGACATCTCCCAAAAAATAAAATTTCAAAAGCAAACCCAGCACAACTATTTTCTATCTCAACTATATACCAGACCGACTCTGTCTTTCTCTCTCTTTCAGCACACCAGGGCGTTGCAACTCTTAATCAATCTTATCTTTTGCTTTATTTATTTGTCATGCTTTTTTGAGTATTATACTATTATGAGAGGATGGGATTTTAGACCCATAAGCAAGAAAAGGTGAATAAAACTTGCCTGCACCCCTGTTTCACCAGCTGGCATCCCTCTCTCTCTATCTCTCTCCTCTCTCTCTCTTTCTCTCTCTCCCTCTCTGTTTTTTTTCTCTCTTGTGACACCACCTGTCCCCCTAACACGGGGGCAGGTAAGTTTTACTCAGAAAAGGTTCCGTTTCATTTTGGGGGTGAAAGATTTTGATTTTTTTTTTCTCTTATTTTTTAAAGTAAATTAATTTAAAGTTTATTTTAAGCCTTTAATAATAAACAAACTAATCTAAAAAATTGTAATGATAAATAGTATACTTGATAGAAATAAAGCTCATATTATATTTGTTTTTATATTTTTTATGCTGAGCACTCCATAGTTTTTTTTTTCTTCTAAACTTGACAAATTATCACTATCACATAGTAGTAATTATAAAATTCAAATAGTTATTATCGCACAATGATAATTTAATTAGTTACTGTCGCACAGTGAAAAATTATTGTCACTGTTTAATAATAGTAGTGGCAATTGTCGAGCGCTCAATAAATAGTACCGAATGCGTGGTAAAGGTGCTGAGCGCTCCCCTCATTAAAATTAATCTGTTTGTTATCATATTTTTACAAATAGACCGGCCGATCATGGACTTTTGGACTATAAAAAAAATAAATAAATAAATCCTATCTTGGTAAAGGTGCTGAGCACTCGGCTCATTAAAGTTAATCTGTTTGTTACCATATTTTTACAAATAAACTGGCCGATCATGGACTTTTGGACTAAAAAAAAACCCCTATCTTTTACTTTATTTTTCCCATTTATTTGTTTTCTATTTTCCCACTTTTTTTGGGTGAAATTATCTCCCGTGCATATACGTCTCTCAAGGCTAGTTGCTACAAAAGGGCTTTTTTGGTGAAGAGAAAGATGGGCTGGAGAGTAGGAAGCGAGTGAATGGGATTGGTTAATGGCAATGGAGAGTGGAGGATACGAACAAATTGACAGGCAAACTGCAGCCACAACTTCTATTTTCTAGATTTTCATATTTCTCTTTGACCAAAAAAAAAAAAAATTCATATTTCTCTTTTCTTGTGCAACAAAACAAAATCCCATCCACCTCTCTAGTAGACTAGTTCCTTCTCAAATCCTCTGTCTCTGACAGAGTGGAAAATAATGTTATTGGTAATTGTTGCACAATCTTTTAAAGGCAATACTATTCCAACTTCATAAATTTGTTACACTTTCTTTTTTTAGTACTTACAATTTTACAAATAATAAAATATAAATTTTAGAGTGTAGAAAGCTTTGAGTTTCAAAGCTCCATCCTTGAATCCAAATTCTTATGCAGTTGATGTGATAGCTAAATTGGAATGACAATAAAATTGTCCTCTACACTTAACTACTTAAGTTCCATTTTCCTTTCTCCAAATCAAAAAAAAAAAATCCAAACCCCTATTTCATACTTAACTTATATGTTTATTTCTCTATTTATATTTGTTTGCTTCCACTACCAAAATAAATAGTATTAGATTACACCTCAAATAATATGTTAGCTTTTTTATTGAAAATAAACTTGGTATATTATTAAATCATTTTCTAATAACTTAGAATTTTGTGTTTAATCATTACCTAACAAGTAATACAAAGAAATCCCTTTCTTAATCTTGAATCACTATCATTGTCATTTCATTTTGAAAGTTATTTTGGTGCTCAAAATCTTATTATTTGAAAACTTATCCATCTCTAATACAGTCATCCTTTTTTTTTTTTTTTTGCCTGCATGCATCTGATTCTATTTGTGGGTGCAAATTACTATAATTTGCTACTTGGGGATTTTGTTTCTGCAATAATTGTATTAATATTATCTGATTGTCCCAACTGCATTGGCAGCTTGGATTTTGGAGGGGGACAGCTTGGAATGGGAGAGATAGGCATTGCTGAATGCTGACTAGCCTGTCTCCTTGGGTTTAGCCTCTCTCTAGGGTGGGCCTCTACTCCTTTTTATTTTTATTTTTGGGCTCTTGAAAAAGCTTAGATTCCATTTTTGCGTCACTGTTGAAAGTGAATTATGATGCGGCGCTCTCTTGTTTCTGGCGCGTACACATTTCCATTTCCATTTTTCTGATGCATCATTTACTTACAACATAATCAACATCACGTTTCTTCGTTACATACAATTATAGAAAGGAAACTAACAAAAGGGTTTCATCATTGGGTTTGGGTATAAAAGGGTAACTAACAAAAATGGTTGACCAATTTTTTATTTTTAACTAAAGTTTATGTAGACTTTAGTTTTGACAATTTTATTTTTATTATTTATGTAGTTGTCAATTGTTTGCAATAGAATATCAAATTCTTATTTTGGTCAATTGAATGATGGCATGGTGATATACAAGGTGTTAAATTTCGAAATTTTCGGTGAAATTTCGTCGAAAATTTTGATTTTATGGGGTATCGAAACTCATATTTGTTAAATTTTCGTAACAATTTTGTCGAAATTTCGCCGAAATTTTCGGGCGGGTGACATAGAAGGAGAAAGAGAAGACTGGTTTTTGGAGAAGGGGCGGCAGGGGGGAGATCGAGAGAGAAAGGTGGGGCTGCGGCATGGGGCGACATGGGGGGAGATGAGGGAGAAAGGAAGGAGGGAGAAAGAGGAGAGGGTGGGTTGGTGATGGAGATGCACACAGAGAGAGAGAGAGAGAAGCACAGTAGAAAGAGAATTGGGGAGAAATGGAGAAGAAAGGAAAGAAAAAATAAAAAAATAAAAAAAGGAAAAAAAATAAAAAAGAGAAACAAATTAAAAGGTTTATGATTGATTGGGGTTTGGGGTATTTGGGCAATTGTAAAGAAAAAAAATGATTTGAGGTTTCGTTTGGTCGTTTTGGAGTTTTGTTTAATTGTTTTTAAACCCTAAACTAATAAACTCTAATATATTTTTATATAAAAAATAATTAAAATACCCTAAAAGGTCTAAATCCTAATATCATATATCATATCTTAAACAATATAGAGTATTAATTATAAAATATATAGGGTTTAGTGTATAGATTATAGAGTATAAATAATATACTAATTTCATTTATTTATTATACAAATTTTATTTAACAGTACTTGTCTCCAACGCGCATTATATTTATCTTATATTACATAAAATCTACTATATAATTTGGTTTCTTCAATTTTTTTTATCAATTTAGTAGATAATATGTTAAATAAACATATGATAAAGTTTCATTCAAAATTTTCGTATTTTGATAGTAATTTCCGTCGTTTTCGTTTAATTTTTGTCGAAATTTAAAAATCTTCAAAATTTCCTCAAAACTCGAAATTTTATTCTTTGGTCACATATCATATATGGAGAAATTTAAATTATTTTAAAATGTTTGAAGACCTTGGTGGAAATCGAATCTAGCTGTAGGGATTTTAGTATAACTTAGGTAAAATTACAGGGACCTTAAATGCCCTATGTGTGTGTGGCATATAACGGAAATGAGGTTTGTCCTTAGTTTCTAAACATCAGACAATTACATGGATAAAATTATCATAATTAGATCAATAATGTCCTTATCGAGCCGAAATATAATAACTATTTTTGTAATTTGGCCATAACCAAAACATGGGGATAGAAGATTGGTAGCATCACATAGTGATGTTTGAGAAATTGTGACAGTGGACGAGAAGCTTCTAAATTGACCAAAAATTTGATCCGATGTCTGAAATCTTAAAAAAACTTTTGAAAATTCTTTATATATTTTACCCTTCTAAATGTACTAATTAAAACACTTAGATATCGACAAAATGAAAAAGAAAAAAAAAAAGGGTCATAGTCAGCTTAATTCCAGAAGGGGGGGTGTCTGGTCATAGTTGTCCCATTAGCCATAGTTGACATTTTCTTTCCAAGGAAAAAAAGAAATGGATGTCACTATTCCGACTTAATTTTTTTATTTTTATCCCTATTATAATCTCTACACCTAACTCTAAATTTAAAATTTTAAAAATTTATTACTACACTCAACAAGTTTTTCAAAATTACCCTTATCAAAACTCAACAATTCCTATTTTCTATACCCCAACACTCATCATCACCACCAAACACCATAACCACCACCATCCAACACCAAATTGGGTATGAGCAATGGCATCATAGAGATCCATTCAAGAGAGGTGTTAAAGACGTCTTCAATCATTTGAACAAAAATATTGTTGAAGAAACTTAAAATTTATATACAAAGAGATTTGGACATCTATGCATTTATATAGATCAACTAACAGAGATTCATTACAAATCATAAAAATTAAATAGAAAAATGCGCAATTCATATTTGAAGAGACCAAAATATATCATTTATATCAAAGATCTCTGGCAATTACAATTTGTATTTGACAAAATCAACCAAATTAAAAAGAAAAAAAAACAAAATAAACGTCTGATTGATAGAGAGATAGATCCACACAAATTGCGCTATAAAATGATTCTTACTTTCTATACCTAGATCCGAGGACGGCGACTGTCGCCTCCCTTGCTCTGTTATAGTAGTTATGCAAATTAAGAAAGAGAGAGGAAGAAGGTGGAGGGTTGTCGATCTCCGTTGATGGTGAGGTGACGGAATGAAGGGGATAAGGGAGAAGAAGGAAGCGATGGCGGAGGGCTGGGTTGCTGGTGGGGATGAGACGTGGGTGGCTACTATTATTTTTTTTTAGAAATATTGAATAATTAAATGAAAAAAATTAATAATTCAAAAGAAAAAATCCAATTTTAATTGGGAAACATATTTTTTTAGTTTAATGAAAAAACTTCAATTTATTTAATTTAAAATAAATGTTTGTGTTGTGTTGGATATAGGTTAAACTGTTTAAGTTAAAATTTTTTTAAAATTTTTTAAATGAATGTTTGTCATTAACCGTCAATTTATATTAAGATAAAATTAAAAATTAAAAATTGATTAAATTGTTATGCCTATTGATAAAAAAAATAAGTAAATTATTTTAAAGTCTATTTTACAGTCCTTAATGATAAACAAACTCACTTAAAAATTTGGAATAATAAATATGTTAACTTTATATAAATAAAGTCTACGTCATATTTTGTTCCTTGTTTTTTACGCCGAGTGCTCAGTAAGATTTTTTTTTTTTCTTTTAAGAGGGACAAAAACATCTTATAAATTGTCATTATGTGTGACAGTGGCAATTTATAAGATGTTTTTATAATTTATATTAAAGAGTTACTGTCTTACAGTAATAATGATTGTCACTGTCTAACATTAGTAAAAAAAAATAAAAAATAAAAAACCCGATAATTAAATTAAAGAAACAAAGAAAAAAAAAAAATAGCCCCAGATTGATCACCAACCAACAGGATTGCTGCACAACCCAAACATGAAGATTCACAATAACAAGAGCTACACCCGCCATCAGAATCAAGGATATTATCATCCAATCAAAAGGAAAAAACTGAAAGCTAACCAAGCTCAGCCAATCCCCCAAACCCCAGCAACCCCTCCTCCCTCCCACACTCCCAGCAGCCAAGCCCACTCTTCCCAGCAGAGAAAGGCGCTGCAGCGTGAATTCAAGAGAGATCGTCGGCGGATAAGAGCTCGTCGGTGGTGAAGAGCTGGCGGAGGAGAGCTCGTTGGCGGAGAAGAGATCTAGTCGGCGACTAGATCTGCGAGCCAGTCGTTGAACTTGGCGACGAAGGCTTGCGATTTTGGTCGGCTGGGTTTCAATTTTATTTTTTATTTTTCATATCAAACAAGAAGAAAGAAATAGAAAAAAAAAAGAAAGAAGGATAAAGAAGAAGAAAAATGAGGAGGTGAGAGTTGCAGATCAAACAAGAAAAAAAAAAAACATTTGGGGATTGGTTGGTGATCGATTTACACAAAGATGGGGGATTTTTTTTCTTTGTTTTTTTTTAAATTTAATTATTGTGTTTTGATTTATAATTATTTTATATTTTATTATTATTTTTTGTCTAATGTGGTTATTTTTTAAAATCATGTTAATGTGTTACATCGACACACAACGGCCTTTTAGACAAAAAATTTGACAGAAATATGTGCGACGGCCTTTTAGACAAAAAATTTGACAGAAATATGTGCGTAAAAAAATGTAAGTTGAGGCAGGTCTTTGTAATATTTTTTTTTAGGATATTAACTTAAAAAATGATGCAAATATGAGGTAACTTGTGTAATTTAATTTAATTTATTTTTTAACGTTGAATAATGTGTTGACAAAATTCTTGGATGCATTTAGACCCCTTATGTCATATTTAAAGAATATCCTATAGTCCCAACTCCCACGAGGTGGCAGTTCCTCCTCCTTTAATACACATGCTAAAGCTTCAACCCCACCCCTCCTCAGCAACCAAAAAGCAAGAAAATATTCCGCCAACCTTTTCCTTTTGGACGGTTAATTGAAATGATTCTCAAGGCCCCATAAATTAATACTCTTCCTTCCTCAACCTTTGGTGCCGAATACTTACTGTTCTTCTTTTGCCCATATAGACATCATTCTGCTTTGTGACTTCCAACAGCCCTCAATCAGTTTTCCAATGTAGAGTAAATAGTTTTGAAATTTAAAAGACCATGTAATATGAAGAAAAACTTATATGTAACATTTATATACATTGATTTTTTTTAAGTATTTCTTGTACGTGAACTTTTTAGTTAGATACATAATAAGTTATTTTGAGATGATAAGTTTATACAACAAGGTGGTTCAGATGAGGGACAAATTTTAAAACAATTGTGAAATACGATATATATAGTCAATGTTAAATGAAATTTGTAAAAATTAAAATTAATAATCTATTTAATTATTATATTACATTAAGTGTAACAAGTATTCACTAGTACTCAAAATTTGTCGATTAATAAGTTAATAACCATCACTCATGTGTATACATCATGCAAGTTTCTCTCCATCCAACCGTGTTGCCTAAAGCCTTAGCATCACAACTTGATTAGGTGACAGAATCCACTCACTTAGAGAGAGACATACTTTTAACAAGTAATTAATTACCCAAACAAATATAGAAAACAGAAAGTCAAGAAGTTGGTGGGGGTCAATAATTAACACCTCAATCTTGTTGTATAGCCATTGTTGTATAGCTGCAGAAGCTGCTTTTTTACAAGTACCCGGCATTCCTCACCTATTTACCCCAACTTTTGGAACCAAAGAGGAAAACAAAATTTAGACAAGGTCAGCTTTTGCCTAAAATTGGTTCACCATGCACATGCATGTGCATGTGCTCTGTTTAAATGGTTTTTGTTTGTACTTAGGCTTTAGCTGCTAATGAGTACATGATCATGAATTCATGATGGTCATGTTATCAAGGTCCACTCCATCTCCAACCTCTACCAAGTATCAAGTATATATCAACCACCAACACTCATGTATCATTTAATCACTTAAGTACACACCGGGTCTTCAATTCATCCTCTTGCCAAATAAATATGAAAAAGGAGAGGAAATGCGAAACACAATCTTAATTTTATTTGGTTACATTTGTGTTTTTCAAGTTGAGTTGCTGTCAAAGTCATTTTAGAATTAACCATTATTCAATAAGAACATAATTTGCTAAAGCAAATTGTCATCTCGTATACTAAAATAAATTTTTTTTATATAAACCCACGTATTGAAAAAAAAATTTCACCGTAAAATTATGTAGTAATGTGATTAATTCATTCAAATTATAATATATGTATAATCATTAATATCTAATTCTCTAAATAATACCTTTAAAATTGTCTAAGTGGTATAAATTGAGTGAGTTGGTCATATTGCGATGGGAAAAATTTTCAAATAGGACACTTATTTTGGGGTCAATCTTAGTTTAGGACACCAGTTTGGGTTTGTTTTAGTGTAGGACACATATTTAGGGTTTGTGTTAGTTTAGGACAATCCGTCAACTCCGTTAACTTTTCCGTCAAAAAAGAGATAATTTGATTATTTTATATTTTTAAAACAAATAAAAATTAAAGAAAAAAGAAAAAAAACTAAAAAAATCATTAAAAAGTTTAAAACTAAAAATTAATTTAAAATAGATTAAAACTAATAACAAAAAAAAA
>QANW01009953.1:1130813-1262001 GCA_003254865.1 Dryas drummondii | reverse complement strand
ACCCAGCCCCGAGAGAGAGAGAGAGAGAGAGAGAGAGAGAGAGAGAGTTTAATTCTTTTGTTTTTTTTTTCAATTTTAATCTTTTTAGTTTTTTAGTTGTAATTGTTTTTGTTTTTTTTAAGTTTTTATTTGTTTTAAAAATATAAAATGACCAAATTATCCCTTTTTGGACAGAAAAGTTAACGGAGTTGACGGATTGTCCTAAACTAACACAAACCCTAAATATGTGTCCTACACTAAGACAAACCCAAACTGGTGTCATAAACTAAGATTGACCCCAAAGTAGGTGTCCTGTTTGAAAATTTTTCCCTATTGCGATATAACAAAATTTCCACCATATTTGCTGTGTGGACCCACCACCAAGATTTTTTTACAGACACCCCCAATTATACTCTTCACTCGATTAAAGAAATAAAAAATAAATAAAAATCAGAACCAGAACCAGACCCAATTCAACCCCACCCATGCCCTCCCATTTTTTATGGCGTCCCTACCGCATGCCGACGGCTCCCTCCGATGGGCAAATATGGTGGGTTCATACAGAATTTATGAAAAAAAAAAAAAAAAAATTGAACATTAGTATTGCGTAGACCTAAACTTAAATGGGCTTCTGAAGTAGGTAGGTCTGCTACCAGCATGTCTGATAGGGACGATTCAAGGCCCAAAAAAATGTTACAACCCGTAAGATTTTTCTGTAAATACTCTCCATCTCTGGGTCACTCACGTTTTGAACTTTCAGGCCCATGGCCACTATCATATGTGCTGTGCCAGTGTCACCACCACTCCGTTCGTTTAGCTTCTGAACACAGAACCAGGAACAACTAACAGTCCCAACAACCTGGTTAGTATTTTAATTCTTAATTATTTTCTCATCAATTATGTTTTGATTCTTGATATTTCGTCCTTTGATTCCACAGTTTTTTTGGGTTTTCTCAGTTAAGTATTATTATCTGGGAGATTTAATTGATATTCTATGGAATTCAAGGGAAAAAAAATTCTGGGATTTTGCGGTTTTCTCTTTCTGACTACTCTGCTTTAAATTCATTGAAGTTTCAGCAAGTGGGAGATCAACTCTAGCAAATTTGGATGGAGTGCGTGGTCCAGGGAATTATAGAAACACAGGTGAGTACTTCACTAATGTGGGGATTGGGTCTTGCTTACATTTTGTTATACAATTCCTGCAAGTGTTTCTAATCACTTTATGGCGATTGATAGCATGTCTATATATTACTACTAGATGAGAAAGATTGAATTTTTTACTTAATATTCACTTTTTTGGTGCATCTCTTCTAACCAAGTTTACCAATGTTTCATTTGGGGTTAATATGTGAGGAATATTATATTGGATCATTTTATTCGGTAGTTTTTCTTTTGAAAAAAAAAAAAAAAAACAAGCACAAATTATACATGATTGTCTACTCTATTTTGTTTATAACTGGAAAGAAGATTCTTAAAAAGACTCCCTTTTCCCCCTTTTATATGTTTTTTTTTTTTTTTTCCTAATACGGGGAGTGTTTGGAGTTGCATCTAACATATGGTTTACATTTTGCAGCATGTTGAGGCCCTTGAGATTCTTCTTCAGGGTCTTTGTGGTGTTCGCAGAGAACGTTTGAGGGTCCATGAGATATGCCTTAAAAATGGCCCAAACCTTGGTATATGATTTCCTTTCCTCTTTCAATATTAATATAATATTTCTAAACACATTTTTGTGCACAATTTAGGCAAATTCAGAATGGGTTTTTTCCTCTTTTGTGGACTCATATTAAAGAGATGTCAAAACTCTTTCCTGGTGTGTTTTAATAAAATTTTGCCCGGCAGTCCATTTTTTTACCTGTTTTTTTCTTTTCTTCTGTATTCTAAGTTCGCCTTTTTCTCATTAAGTGACCTTTGAATTGATGTATGTGAATTTTATTTGGCTTTTGTTAAGAGTTTCTGTCTGACTGTACTGTTTTCATGTTATACAAGTAGCAAAAATAGTATATTGTGACTTTCACATAGACTACATTTCACATATGATCATGCTAATTTGCCATGACTTTCTGATGGTGCGGTTTGGTTCAGTATATATCCACTGAATAGCACAGAAAGTGATTATTCGGTAGGCCTTTACTGGTTATGATTTTCTTTTCTGTAGGAGTTGTAGCCTCAGAGGTTCGACTTATATGCAATCTTGAACAAACTGAACCAACATGGTAAAACTTAAAAACCTCCCATGTCATATTCATCAACATGTGTATATTTAAATTTTCACCCTCACATATTTATGCCAAATTCTAAATTCTGTAGGACCGTAAGGCATATAGGGGGTGCAATGAGAGGTGCAGGTGCTGAGCAAATTTCAGTTCTAGTAAGAACCATGGTCGAAAGCAAAGCAAGCAAGAATGTCCTTCGCTTATTTTATGCTCTTGGCTACAAGTTGGACCATGAGCTACTGAGAGTGGGATTTGCCTTCCATTTCCAGAGGGGCACACAGATCACTGTGACTGTGTCATCAGTTAATAAGATGCTTCAACTACATGCTACAGATGAGGCTGTCCCTGTAACTCCTGGGATACAGCTGGTCGAAGTGACAGCCCCTGCAACGTCTGAAAACTATAATGAAGTTGTGGCTGCAGTGTCATCTTTTTGCGAATATCTTGCGCCGTAAGTTTTTTCTAATTTTTCTCAAGATGCATTAAAAACCCACCTTGTTATAACTCATTTTTCTTTCATTGTATGTCCTATGGCCATAGGTTCCAGTGGTCTACACTTGAAAAAAAAAACAAAGACTAGTCCATTTTTGTCTTGCATATCTATTGGCCGGATACCCTCTGCCTTCTTATTCATAAATAAGGAATGGTTGGGTGGTCAGCAGTCACGACAGTCCAAGTTGAACAGTTCTTGCATGTTGGTTGATAATATAATATATGACGAGACAATTGCAATAGACAGTGCATATAAATTACATAAACCTAATAATTGTTGGTCCTTAAACTGGAGTAGGCAAACCGATTTTAAGGTTTATGATGCATGTCTTCAATTTTCATTTACTCAACACATATTCATACATCTGGAATTGATTTCTCAGGCTCCTGCATTTGTCAAAACCGGGCATTTCAACTGGGGTTGTTCCTACTGCTGCTGCTGCAGCTGCATCTCTTATGTCAGATGGTGGGGGTACCACCTTATAGCAGAAGGTGTAAAATAGCTTTGATTTTAGTATGTTGGAATGATTTATCATTACATGATAGTCAGAACTGCTTGTCTAACTTCATATTAATTCTCCAAAGTAGTTTTGCATAATTAAAAAACTTTAAAGAGTTATGGTAGTCTTGCTTTTTGTTGTCTATCTCTGGGTATGTCACGTTTGAACTCTTCAGGGCCCATGGCCACAATCAAATGTGCTGTGCTGTCATTTTAAGTAGTTTCTGGCGTCTTCCAAGCTGCCCGTGACTGCTTGGACCTTAACACGCGTACCATGTTCCAGTCTTCAACCAAATGAGTTGCAGGCACACATACAGACGCGGAGAAATTGAATAGAACTCCTTGTATACAAGTCATGTAAGCAGTTTTGTGAGTAAAAAGTTGTACAAAAGTTGTACATTTCTCTTGTATAATATGATAGGGATTGGCAGCCTTGTCCCGGGCGTTAGCAAACTTTTTTCCTTTTCCTGGTGAAGAGTTGAGTTGCTAGAGTTGGTTGTCAGCTTGAAACAAAGATACCATTTCCATGCATTATTTTGACATAAAAGTCCTATTCAACATGATTGTCATGACATCAGAGACTTTGAGACCTGTACAACCATGGGGTAGGATTAGGTGGTGAAATTTTTTTCTTTTCAAACGGGGAAAAAGGGAGGGAGAAAACTATCAAATCTTGATTTTTAATGTTCCTTTGACAACCATGGCAACCTGTATTATAATAAGTGGGCTGGGTTAATAGCGTGATGACAGTGTTGTGTCATCTGACGTGATTAATTAATATGTTCTGTTAGGATTGACTAGTATTTGACATAAATATAGAATGACACTACTTGAACATGGCACAACTCGGTTGGTATTCCTATTATCAATGTCTTCAAAGGAGCATATATATGATCAATTGAGCATACATCCTTAAGTTATAACTATATTTATTGATTGCCATCACCATTTAGTCAAATAATGTTATTGCTTTAGCATTTTGCATTTGCCTTAGGTAAGATATGCTGAAACTATACGTACTAGCTACAATTGGGAAGAAAGGAATTTGTATATCTCGTAGACGTCTACGAAACCGTGACATGCTATTAATGTCCCTTCGGGGACATCCGATAAAAAGAGAAATGACATGCTATTAATAGTTAAGGACCTTAAGCCCTTAAGGTCATGAAGTTTCTACGAAGTGGTATGGGTTCACACTACAATATATTAATTTTGGAGAAAGATAGAGGTGGTGTGAAATCAGAAATCTTAAATCCAAGTTAAGGTCAAAGTTAATTCCTTGGTACGTATCTAGTCATTCCAAAATTCTGTACATAAATAATGTGTAATGGCATATGCTGGCCGTTTTCCATTTATGGTGTCAGTTTAATTATTGGATCATGTCGAAATTTAAAATTTGAGAGTTCAATCCTAAAACAATGATTTTACAGTAATTAATAAGCCTTGTTGAGACCGGAATGAAGAAAATTAAAATTAGAAACATACACAAGTACAAAATTTACCTAAAACTTACAGAAAAAACACAAAATTCAGTAGTTGGTGGACTCAAATTTACAAAGAAGACACAAGACGTATCACTGGTGGGGGGATTGATTGGATCGGGATCTCGTAGAACACAGCCCGAAACTGCATGCTTCAACATGTATGTAAACCGTATGTATACAATTATACACAGATAATGTACACGTATCCGTATGTGTGGTATGTGCACGCATGCATGCAATATAGGAGGCTGTAGCTAATTAACGACAAACTACAAAATCTCTCTCAAACTCTAATTTTAACTAAGAATTCTCCCTGGCCAAAAAAAAAAACTAAGAATTCTCAAGCATAATTGGCATCCTGATCAAGAAATAGTTCAGGCCAGTAAGAAGTAGAAGTAGTTGTACCTCCATAGCTAGAAGTATTAATGCTCCTGGCATCTCCAAGATTAACGCTAATCGATGTACTCTCAGCCATAGTTGGAGGAATAATATTAGTACTAGGATTAGGAGATGGATCAGGAAACCATGGAGAGTACTCATCATGATCCTCAGGAGGTGGGTTATAATGATCTTGTTGGCTGCTGATCATGTCCATTATTGTAAAGTTGGAGCCTTGGCCCATTTGATCACTACTGAAAGGGACTTGTGATGGGTCTATGTGACTAATTTGAGAGTGGAGTGGTTGAGAGGTAGTACCATATCCAAAAGAAGATGAGCTTGGAATATTTTCAAGTACTGCTAATTGTGATGAATTTAAAACTGGGTTTTCATTCTGGCTATTATAATTTGTGGTGTTTGTATAATTAGCTACGGATTGGAGTAAATGCTGCATATATTGAAGCTTGGCCCACTGATCAGCAGCCTCTGCGTTTAGTGTTACAGAATGTTGATCATGATGATGATGATGGTGATCTAACGGCTGATATTGCTGCAGGAGGTCCTGTAGGTTGGCCAGGGCCAAAAGATGAGACAGGCTGGAGAAGAGGTCGGTTCTTGGTTGATGGGTCATTGGATCAAACCCCATCTGGATCAGCTTTTTCTTCAAATGGGTATTCCAGAAATTCTTGATCTCATTGTCTGTTCGCCCATTTAGGTGTGTTGCAATTGCTGACCATCTAATTGTAAGTAATTAAACAAATTAATTAAGCATATAATTAGGTAGGAGAATTCTAAAAATATCTAGTTAACAAGATAATATAAAGTTAACTGCTTATCAAGATAATACGAAACTAACCATTTTTTTGAGCTAATCACTTCAAGTTTATCATTACAAAAAATCAACCAAAACTAAAATTATTTTATTATTCAATTGTGATTAAATAAATAAACAAACATTATTTTCGATAAAAGCATGTAAATGATTGTTATTATAATCATCAAATGGCTAAATAACTTATTATTTTAGTAATTTTTTACAAAAATGATATTTGAAATAAGGCCTAAAAAATAAATAATCCGGATTACGAGATTACATAATGCGGTGGGCCTAAAATGGTAATTAGTTTTGAATTAACTTGGTAATCAGTTAATTTTAGAATATTTTTGTATAATTTTGTATAATTAAGAAAAATTAGTTTGATATATAATATTAATTCAAAGCATATATGCATGCATATAAGAATATATAAGTTAAAGAATTAATTAATTAGTACTTGTTTCCAAGGATAGAATGGAGATGTAGAATTGTTTGCTCCTCTTCTTGAGAAAATTTGCCTCTTTTGATATCCGGTCTTAAGTAATTTGTCCATCTCAATCTACAGCTCTTGCCACATCTGTTGAGACCTACAAAAGATCAGACAATGAAATTATCGAAAAGATGGATGAAAGATTGTCTAATATATAAAATAAGGTTTAGATATTAAATTTTATTAATTTCAGGGTTCGAATATAGTGATAAATTAACAAATTCTATAATCGTATTAGAGCAAGATCGAGAACCCAGCCGAGCTCAAATGCTAGTAATTGCAAACCTTCCAATATAGTGGCTTTAATAGCGGAGAGAGACTCACATGTTTTTTTCTTTTTTGGTAAAATTTTTGGAGTAGGGATGGATAAACCGACAAATCATAATTTTATCAGAGCAAGCAAGACAACCCGAGCTTGATCAAGAGACTCAAACTTAAGAATATGTAGCAGATCACAAACCTGCAAGCTTTGGAAGAGCTCTCCAACTTCCATGGCCATGTTCTTCAATGTATTGCACAAGCTTTTGATCCTCCTCAGGAGTCCAAGGTCCTTTCTTGAGACCATTTTCATCACAACAAGGAGATCTACCCATTTTGCTCTCTTTGCTAACTTAAATTGGCTGCTTAATCAATTAATCACCTGATTGATCTCTGTTCCCACAAAATTAAGCTGGGGATCTCTCTATTTATACATGCACAAAAGAATTAAACTAGCTTGGGTTGCTATAGATAGATGTGTTTTGTCTGTTTTCACAGTAGTTTAGCGTGAAACTTTCAAATCATAACGTCACACCTTGCAGGTCACTGCTACTTAATTAATTTGTCAAAGAACCCGATCCATGCACGCAAAAACTAAGAAGAGGCTATTTCGTCATTATTTGCATGGCTAGCTTTAAACGACTTGTAGCTTACGTCTTAAGTTCTCGATATCATGAGACCCACTCCGTACGTAGGGGAATCTACATGTTATGGATTATAATATCAAGTATACCCTTCAGACAAATATACTGTATATATATATATATAGAGGCACTTTCAAGTGTGGAATTTCACATTTAAGCTTAGTTGTAGAATATAATATATTCTAAACCTTATTTATTTGATCAAACTTTGATAGTTTAATAATTTTTTATTTGCTTAATTTTTTGCAAGAATGATATTTGAATATAGATTTAAAAAATAGATGATTTGAATCGTTAAAATACAATATGGAGTGGGCCTCACATTGAGATCCCACACTTGAAGCTCCCTATATATATATATATATATATAAGTCAACACGCAAGAACTACAAAATCAAATCCCAAAGAGAGCTGTTATATACACACCATTTTTCCTCTCACTATACGCCCTATTTCTCTTACACCTTATATTACTTTTTCATTTTTTTAATTTCTCACTAAACACCCCCAAAATTTTCAAATAGCCTCCCCTACATAGAAAAATAAAAAAACCTCAATACTTGACCCACCCCTGCACCCAGCCGCCGGATTCGTCACCGGCGCACCTCCTCCTCCTCCTTTTCTATCTCTCTCTCTCTTCCTTCTCTCTTTCTCTCTCACTTTTGCAGCCCCCTGGCCAGACGAAAAGGGAGGCCGCCAGCCTCCAAATCGGTAGCTTCTGACCTCAAATTTGAAGGCCGATGACCTCGTTGGCCTCCATTTCCGTCCGACCAGAGGGTTACAAAAGTGAGAAAGAGAGAGAGGAAAGAGAAGGAGAAAGAGAATGAGAAAGAGGAAGAGATGGGAGATAATGAGAAAGAGATAGAGAAGGAAAGATAAGAATGAGGTGAGGCGCTGGCGGAAAGGGATCCGATTCCGGCAGTGAGGACGGTGGTAATGGCGGGTGGGAGGAGGCCGACAAGAGTGGTCCATTGTATTTGGTTTTTTGGTCTTTTTTTATGTTTTTTTTTTGTCCTTTATGGTAATTTAGCTTTGGGTGATTTTTGTTATTTCACAAAATAGGTAAATAGGGTGTGTAGTAAGAGGAAAAAAGGTGTACATATAGTAGCTCTCATCCCAAAATCTGTATATATATATATATGGCAATATTCTTTTGTGAAATATTGAGCATATGCTATGTTATTAAATTATCAATATCAATATAGTACAATATATATATTTTAAACAAATTTCATCTAAGTAATAGTTTAGATTCACAATTTAGCATATGGTATCATAACATGACCAATATGGCAAGAGAAAATTTTCCTATATATATATGTCGTATTTTAAGTCTTTTTTTCCACTTTTTAATATATTTTTTGAAAGTGTTTAATAGTTTAGGGTATATATCATCGATCAAGCCCCAACCATTTTTTGGTTAAATTTTAATGTTTGATAATTTTATACATACCTTAAAATATTAAATCATATCAAGAATAAGATAAAAGATGACAATATATCATAAAAAACCTATGTTCGTTCTTCAAAATAAAGAACTAATGTCCACCACGTAGAAAACTCATATTTATATATATATATATATGTGTGTGTGTTTTGTACATATTATGATGAAAAAACCTTGGCCTAATTAAAGACTAATTAACATGGATCAGTACTGTGGAGTTTGAGATGCAATTTGCACATACTATCAGTGGCGGATCCACTAAGGGAGGCAGCGGGTTGGGCGACCCCCTAAACTCCGGAGCACAAAGCCTTGAACCACTTTTCTTAGCCGTCGATGACCCCCGGAATCTCTGGACGTCGATCCCGCAAACCCCTGGCCAGTGACCCCTTGCTACCCAATCACCCACCAAGTGCTTGATGAAAAGCCTGAGTGGGAACAGAGAAAGCAACTCTTTTTTTTTTTTTTTTCAATTAGTAGTCTTGAAAAAAAAAATTGCTGGAGAAAGGATTGCATCGAACATTTAATTATGTGTATTTGCTCATTACATTGACATGGCTTTGGTTTTGCCAGTGGAGAGGGCATTTTCTGCCATAAATGTTATTAGGGTCTACTCCGCAACAGAATGAGAGATCAACAGTTGAGTGATAGCTTGATTATTTACATTGATCGAGAAAGATGTTTTTTCTTATATTGATAATGAAGCTATAATGCTACGTATTCAAAATATAAAACTTCGTCGTGGACAATTGTAGCTTATAATATTGTTTTACCGTGAATTATGAATGAAACTATTATCGTTTAATTTTTTATTGTTATTGTCGTCCAAATTTTTTTTTTAACTTTTACACTATGACTCCCGGGTTAGGAATTTGGATCTGTCACTGCATACTATCGATGATGCCTATACAAGCTTAAAGCACTAATTGTGACTTTGTGTCTCATTACTTTAGTTAATAGTTAATCAATCAGGTAACCTGAGAAAACTAGAGAAATCTTTGAAAACAATGTATACCAATCCCCTCCAACCAAAAAACAAAGAAAAACAAAGAGGAAAGGAGAGAAAGAAAGAAAGAAATTGGTGTTAGTAGTTAGGAGCTAGGCATATAGATAATTATTAGAAAGAGACAGTAGAAGCTGTGTATGGCCCATTTGACTTTGAACCTTGGAAGGTAGGGCAGTTAGAGGGGAAGTTGGTGCAGCAAATGCCCCAATCTACACCAGTTTTTTTTTCTTTCTTTATTTTTTATGATCTTTTCTTAATTTTCTCTTTTTGTGTGTAACACAGATCAAAACATTAATTCGATCTTCACACGCTTGAGAAACTTTTCAATGGCATTTGTTGGTGGCTTGTCCTCATTCATCTTGTTCCTATGCACATTTTCCTTATGCTATTGGTAACCTTCTGTTTTGCAATCAACCACTAAAGTAAAAGGTTATACTCTAGTACAAGCCAGTGAATTTTAAAGGTGGGCATTGTGAAATTTAAAAAATCATGTATTAAAAAGACCACAGTTTTATACTTAGATTAGTGAACCACTTTATATAACATAAAATATGTAAATAACAACTAATTATTATAATTGATGTAACAAGTAAATTTTTAAATTTATATAATATTTTTCAATATAACGCAATTTAAAAATACATCTTTTTAGTACTAGTACGAACAAGTACATAATTCTTAAATAAAAGCAGCTAGCAATATAGCTAGCCCTATTTCTTAAGTAGACCCTATATCTATTTGGCCTATAAATCATAAGTGCATTTCATATATATGACCATCAAAAATGGTGCCATTTGAAATTTGGGGTGTTCTTAGACTGGCCTAAAGTGTAGCTAGCTTCTACTTGTCTAGCTAAGAATGGCTTTATTTGGGGTCTAAATGAAGAACTTGCAACCCCCTTTATTTGGTCCTTCAGCCACTGCTTCTTGTCAGGTGACCAATGAGAATGCCTGTGATGTGAGACAGACGTTATTGTCATAGTATATAATAATAAATATAAAAAAAAAAAAAAAAATCTTTGCTTTTTGGTGTCAAATTTAACCAACTGATCATGATTTGCTTTCTACAATGCTTTCTAACCAGCAATGTAAAACCCAGACTTGGTGGGCCTGATCTTCTAACTATTGGGTCCAATTGCCACACACCATGTGCTGGGTTTATGAATGGTGAACTGTTGAATTCAGACTCGGTACGTCTTGACTGGTCATGATCACATATATATTCACATGACATGATGATTATTATAAGCTACCTGAATGCGTCCGGAATTATTGCTGTGAAATTATGTGCATGCATCAATTGAAGTAGAGTTCTCTTACTGATAACAGGAGGATCGACCGGATACCATTACTCCGGTTTCAACAGTGACTAGTGTAAATTTGCATTCCTTACTGCTAACCACAAGCTTGAAATTTTATTGAAATCATGAGGGGACAACTACACTGAAAACGAATTTTGATTCAAAACCGATGTAATTAATAGGGATTTTTGAAGTTCTGGTGAACAAGAGGGTTGTTACCAGTGCAAATTTGCTCATCACCTCTAAAAAGTGGTAATGCTCACCACTTTATTTAGGGTAACATGTGTTTTCTAAATTAATATTAATTAATAATTTTAAATTAATAATTCTAATATAATAATGAGGTGAGAGAAAATCACTTTCTTTCAAAACTTACCTGTTTTTTTTTATTCTCACGCTCTTTCTCTCCTTTATTTTATTTTCCTGATTTTGCTTCTTGTTTTTTTGTTCTTCTCTTTTATTACTGTATGCACTTTTTTTTTTTTTTACACTGCACTCTTTCGTCACATTACCCTATTACACCCTTTTTTTATTTATTCACCTTGCACTATCTTTCATCACACATTTTCAGAAATTTTCAGAACTTTTTATACTCATTATTCCATTCCAAGTGAAGACCTCTTTTGAGCATGTAACAATTGAAGACCTCATTTTTATACTTATTATTCTAGACTTTATTTTAAGCTAATTGTTCATTCAAAATTATAACACAATAAATTGTTTTAGTTTGCTTTAAATTCTTAATTTTGAATGAAAAAACTACACGAGGTCTCCATAGGCTTCTTACATGAAGCCCAATATATCATAATTTTACAAAACACATAATACTACCGACCCAAAAACATTGTTGTTGCAATGCAACACAACTATGCTAAAATTAACATATAAGAAATCATGTGTAAAGGACATTTACAACTCTTCTCTTCAAACATTGCATCAAATTGAGCTTGAAAAATTTAACTGACGAGATGATCCTTGAGTTGTTAGTTGAGTGCTTGTACTTGCCTACCAAATTTATGATCACATATTTATTGATTAGTTAAGCAAAATAATAAATTTTAGCCAAAAAAAAAATCAAATTAATTAATATTTAAAATAAACTAGTAGGAAACAAGGTAGACGACCAAACTTGTTTTTCCTAAAGAAGATGAAAGTTGAAAAGACATAGGGTGTCAAACAAAAAATAAAAGAAAATATTTACTAAAAAAAAAAAGGTCCATTAATTTTAACTACTAAATTTCAATAATTTTTTAGTTTAGGTACCAAAATTAAATAACATTTTAGATTAGGTACTACTTGAAAAGTCAAATAAAATAATAAAGTAAAAGGTATTAGAATTTACAAATATTACATCACATACCACTACAATAAAAAAATAAAAATAATATTACATCACAAATATTATATTAATTTATACTATATTGAATTAAAAAAAAAAAATCAAACCAGTCACAACTTAACTGTGACTGTCTTGATAAATTGAAAAAGAGAACTCATACAACTATACTATGTATTATTTTGAGTAAAAGTATTATTTTGACCTCTATTTATACTATACTGTAGTATAATTTCTCTTAAAAAAATTTAATTAAGTCACAACTTAACTGTGACTGTCTCACAACTTAGATGTGACTGTCGTTCAATCACAACTAAATTTTAAGTTGTGAGTGTCGTACAGTCACAACAAAATGTGAAGTTGAGACTACATTAGCAAATTTTCAAGATAATGTAAAAGCCTTAAGGGCAATTTTGTCAAAACCTTATAAATTTTAACTAACACCCATCATATGTGGGTCAAAGGACAAAAATGTCAAATGAAAAATGCTCAAATAAAAATGGCCAACATATTTGTGACCTAATCTAAAAATTACATTTAAATTTAGTAGTTTAAATGAAAAATTATATGATCTTTATGCTATGCCAAAAGATTATTGGAATTTGGTATTTAATCCTAATTTTCTAAAAAAAAAAAAAAAAAGAGAGCGTAAGAATTGAAAAAAGGTAAGTAAGTTTTGGAAGAAAGAGATTTTCTCTCACCTCATTATTATATCAGAATTTATTAATTCAAAATTATTAACTAGAGTTAATTTAGATTTTAGAGGACGTATGTCACCTTTTAAATAAAGTAGTGATGCTCAGCACTTTTAGAGGTGGTGAGCAAATTTGCACTCTAGTTGTTACTATAACAATCAAAAGATAGCAAAATCCCTTGTCGGTAAGTTTTGACCCGCATAAAAAACATAACGATATGGATACTGTCTCGAAGAGAGATTCGGTGAAATATAATTGAATTTGGTAGTTCAATCTGATAATCCGATTACGATTTGAATTTGATAACCTACTAAGTTAATAGAACAAATATGAATTGTAATTGATCAGGTCCAGTAATAATCCGATCATGTTTAATATAATATATACAACTTTGTTTATATTTATTAAAATTATATGTATAAGGTTCTTTGAATTTTTATACATTAAAATATATAATATGAATAAAGTATTTTGATTCGGATTATCTGGTATGAATTTGGCTATTAATAATCCATCAGAATATCAGATCAGATTGGATATGATTATTTTTTTTATCATATCATATTAGATTCATCTTAAGCTTTTTTTAATCTGATTCATATACAAGTCTAAAGGGTAACCAAAAGCAAATTGAGGAAAAAACACTAAAGTGACGTATCTATAGAAAGCAAAAACAAATGGAGCTTTATAGGGCATGTTTGGTACATCGTATTAGACTTTGGATAAGAGTAAATAGTCTATGTCAGTTGTTTGGTGTCAATTTGTATTATTTAATTACCTGACTATGTAAACCGGATTAGGATTTTAATACTCTATTTACCGACTAACTAATACAACCCACATATTTAGGATTAGATAATACACGCTTAATTATAAAAAATTGGGAAAACAAAAATACGTTGAAAACCAACATACGCTCTTTTCATCTTCTTCTCCCTAGGGTCTTCTCTGCTATCTTCTCCATAGGTTATTCTCTTCACTCTTCTCCAGGTATCCATCTCTCACTTTCTCTTTCTCTATCATACTCTCTCCAATATGCTTCTTCTTGCTTATTCTCTGTTCTTCTCTCTTCATCTTCGCTTTCTTTATATATTTTTTCTTTTATACATAGTGTCTGATTATTTCTTCTTATCCTTTATTTTAGATTTATTCAATAGATCTTATTATTAAATTTTTTTGGGAATTAGGTTATGATTTTTTCTTCCAAGTTTTGCTTGGGCAGTATTTTTCTTCAATTTCCACTAAGTTATTAAAAAAAAAAAAACAGTCTGATTATAATTTAGTCAGACTGTTTATCCAGAACAGTACCAAACGCCTGATAATATTCTGAATAAATAGTCAGTACTCTCCGGAACAAATTAATAGTATTCGATAGAAATTAGTTAGTACAGTCCGACGTACCAAACGAGCCCTATTAGTTATAGGTTGGTACTACGCTGGGCCTTGAGAGTGGGGTGGGCTAGGGATGGAGACTGGAACTCTGATTTGATTTCACAACCAAAATCCCTTCATGTCACATCCAAGGAGTTTGAGTTGAGTCTTTAGGCATGTATGGGCTTGAACTGAACCTGGGAGGCCCATTAGACTTGAGAGTGGCCCACCTAACAATGGGCATGGGTACTACGTCTAGTTCCCCATGCAGAAAGTTAGAAACCCAGCTCAGCATTTGAAAATTTAAAGCATATAATGCCCCTCTCTTCCAGTAAGAGAGTGGTAGGAGCATAATATGCATTTATAGCAACAGTTGGCTTCGCATTGAAAGCATTTTCTAACCACTTCCACTCTTCCCACTCCCTTAATTCTCAAGCACTCAACCAAATAAAAAATCCTCACCATTTTCATGGCCACCACCACCTTCACCGCCGCCTAATCATGCTCATCATTCCCTCCATTCTACTAATACTATTCTTCTTCGACGTCGTTTTCATCACCCCCCCACGACTCAATCCCATGGCAAACGACGTCGTTTTCCGGTCCTCGCTGCTCTGGCTAGCTCTAGTTATAGTAGTTGTTGGGTTATGCACGCAGTCTTTCAAGAAAGCCATGGTGACGTACATGTTTGGTGTGGTGGGAATTGCCGGGCTGCTTTTGCCCGATTGGTGTTACTTTGACCGGGACTTTTCGCGGTGGACTACTCCGGTTACGGCGGAGGAGCGAGCCTCCGCGGCAATTGCTCAAAGATCTGGATTAAGGTTGGTTCGTTGATGATTTCTTTTCGTGTGGGTTTTACATTTACTTGTCTCTTAATCATTTTTAATTGATTGCTGATTAGGGAGATTAGCATAACAAATCATTCATTTGATTCATGCATCTTGTATCCCGTGTTAACTAGTGGGAATCATTCAGCCCACCAGGCCCAGAACTTGCTCAGCCCATTGGGCTCAAATCTGGGTTCACTTCGGTTCTATTTTGTAAATCGCACAAAAATTATATTTGCACAAATGTTTTTGTCTTTTTTAACATATAAACATATGAAAAATTAATAAATTACATAAAGCACTAAAGTACAATATGGAGTCATGTCTACTATCTAAGTGACTTGCTTTTATTCAATTACAACATATAATTGATTCACAGTGACAATGAGTGTTAGTATTTGATAATAACAATAAATCAGAGTAAATTTATAATGCATTTTGTTGTAACGGATTGTGATTATTTCTTTTGATGGGCAATGGTGATCAAGTGATGAATATACAATGAAGACCGTATATATTATAGTACATATATATATATACATACATTTACCGTTCTTGTATGCATGCTCATCTTTTTCTAGATAAGAATTTTTCTCATGCACTTCAATTTTATTATTGTGCATGTTTGATACTCAATTACAATAGTGTTAGTATATAATAACGTAATAATTCGTTCCACTTAAAAATGGTCGGGTATGTGAAGAAATATGCTTCCCTTGAATTTTCTCCTTTTTTTTTTTGTGTGTTAAAAAACAGGAGCTGCTGAGGTTAATTTGTTTTAGTAGTTTTATAATGCTTTTGAGAAACTTGTCCCTCTTTGCAGATTTAGAATGTATCCTATGAGATTGGCTGTTTATGCCACAGTTTATGGGTTTGGTCTGTACAAGTGGTGGATGTCCGTATCAAGCTAGTGAAGATTTAATGGTATTGGGGTACTTTCTAGTTTCTTTGTATGTAAGTTATTATGAATTTTGCTTTTTTGTAATATTACTTTGGGTCTATATATCCAATATTTGTTGATGTTGAGAAATAGCTCCCCTATCCTTTTGGTTTCTAGCATGGTGCATTTACTTCAGATACTGAAATTAACAGATTAACTCACATATATTCAACCCAAATTAATATTTATCTAGAAAAAATTCAAACACACACTGCTACACAACTTAATACGGCATAAATCACTTTTTTGTTTCAATTCCAAATTCCAATATAGTTTCATTTCATGTTCTCAAATATCATCCATACAAAAACTGCAAAATCGAAAATCAATTAATAATTTGATTAATATTGTAATTATTTACTATTTTTATCGAAATTGTTGTGTTCATTTATTTACTTGATTATTGCTGTAAAACTTATTAATTTTTTGTTTGACTGATTTTTTTTTCTCAATTAATAATCTTTAAAGAAAAACCTAAAAACTGAATAGTCTAGATCATAAAAGTATAAAACCACTTTGTAAAGTGGACCCAAAAGAATGGCTTGTGCAATACGGTAGTTTTTTTATACTAATATATATTGACAACATTCCCAGAATAGAAAAAAAAAATTCTGTAAGCAAAATATAAAAACCTTTCTTGCAACCCCACAGTCTCAATTCTTAACTTTTTTAGTGACAACTGGGGGAATGAATTGCAGGTATGAATGTATGATTGGAAAAAAAAAAAAAAACATGGTGGAGAAAGGAAGAGGTGGTCAGTACAGGCACAACCGAACAGTAATTATAGGCACAACAACAACTGCCCAACTAATTGTCTTCTCCAAGTTATATTTTGTTATCAGTACTGAGTAGTCATCAATCAATTGATTCAATTGTTTACATCTTACAACTCCCATTCCAACCCATCAATTTCAATTACTTGATATAGTTCATAACAACTTTTATTATGCATTTTCTTTTTCCTATTCCTTATAGCCTTTTTCTTTTACTATATAGAATGTGCATTTGAGAGGGACAACTCATTAATCTCCTAGCATGCAGTTAATCATTTTGTTCCTATTTTCTTTTTTGATCTATTTGCTTTTATATGTTTGTTTCTTATTTCATTATCATTCATTTCAGTTATTAATTAATAGAGTTATTTACATTTACACCCTCTGAAGTTTATCGTCTTTTCACATACACTCTCTGAGATTTCAAAAATTATATATAACCTTTCTAAGGTTTCAAAACTATTGCACATAACTCCTTATAGTGAGACAAAAAAAGTTTTTTTTACTAAAATACCACCTGGACTATGGGGGGTGTGCTTCCGTATCACCCAAACTTTTTTTCTTGCTAATTTACCACATGAAGTACAATATGTGCCAATGTGGCACCTACAGTAAA
Organism: Dryas drummondii; assembly: GCA_003254865.1. NCBI lineage: Eukaryota > Viridiplantae > Streptophyta > Magnoliopsida > Rosales > Rosaceae > Dryas > Dryas drummondii. Next base: position 1,244,439 of record QANW01009953.1, on the reverse strand, counting down.
TTTTTTTGTTAAATCATTAATTTTTTTTCTCAAACTTCCTAATTTGCCCTTAAGTATAATTAAGAAGAGAAAAGAAATGAGAGGAAGGGAGGTTGACATCGTCGGGGGTAAGGGTGGGTTGATTGGGTTTGTTTTTTATTTTATTTTATTTTTTAATTGTATTTTGATTTTAGTTTTGTTTTTTAGATATTTTATAATATAAATTGACAATATCATCCTTTAAGTTAATAGAAAAATTGACAGAAATGGATGACAAATGCCACATTGGCACATATTGACAAGAAAAAAAAGTTTGGGTGGTATGTGAGCACATCCCTTATAGTCCAAGTGGTATTTGGGTAAAAATGCTGACAAAAAATGATGAGAAGGCATGCAAAAATGCATGCTAAGGGAGTGTAATGGCTTAATAAGATCACTTAAGGTGTAAGGTCCAACCTCAATACAAATATCTTATTTTTTGTTTATCCTTAAGGTTATGTGTAATAGTTTTACAATCTCAGGGAATATATGTATAATTTTAAAACCTCAAAAGGTGTATGTGAAAAAATGATAAATCTCAAAATGTGTAAATGTAAATAACTCTTAATTAATACTTAAAGGAAAATTCTACCTACTCCCTCATATTACATGTTAGCTACAAGCCTAGGACTTTGTAGAAAATCAACTCTAGCTTATTTAATTAATGATTATAACGGGGATGAAGGTCAAAACCAAACATAGGCCTAATTAAAGAGAAGCATAAATCAAATAGGGTGAATAGAGCTATATAGCTCCACACATTCAAAATGTCAAAAAAAAAAAAATGTTCCACATTTTCAAATGATGGTTCTGGGAGGCAGAGGAGATAGTGGGTAGTTGTATATGGTGGAGATGGTGGTGAAGGCCAAGGAGACGTTATCAGAGAAATAATGGACTTTTCGAATTAGGAGTGCTTCAAAAAATGCATGCTAAGGGAGTGTAATGGCTTAATAAGATTACTTAAGGTGTAAGGTCCAACCTCAATACAAATATCTTATTTTTTGTTTATCCTTAAGGTTATGTGTAATAGTTTTGCAATCTCAGGGAATATATGTATAATTTTAAAACCTCAAGAGGTGTATATGAAAAAATGATAAATCTCAAAATGTGTAAATGTAAATAACTCTTAATTAATAATTAAAGGAAAATTCTACCTACTCCCTCATATTACATGTTAGCTACAAGCCTAGGACTTTGTAGAAAATCAACTCTAGCTTATTTAATTAATGATTATAACGGGGATGAAAGTCAAAACCAAACATAGGCCTAATTAAAGAGAAGCAAAAATCAAATAGGGTGAATAGAGCTATATAGCTCCACACATTCAAAATGTCAAAAAAAAAAAAATGTTCCACACTTTCAAATGATGGTTCTGGGAGGCAGAGGAGATAGTGGGTAGTTGTATATGGTGGAGATGGTGGTGAAGGCCGAGGAGACATTATCAGAGAAAGAATGGACTTTTCGAATTAGGAGTGCTTTAAAATTAACTAATTAGCAAGTTAATATGAAACTAATATCTATTTGGGCCCACCATATGACTAATCTTATAATACAAACTATCTATTTTTAAAGCCCCACTTCATAAATTATCATTGCAAATTAGCAATCAAATAAAAAATTATTTAGTCATTTAATTGTGATCAAATAAATAGATTAACTTTATTTTTTATTAAAACATATAATTTATTATTATTATAATTAAATGGCTAAATAACTTCCGATTTTGAATATTTTTACAAAAATAATCTTTGATGTGTGGCCTAAAAACTAAATAGTTTGGATTATAAGATTTCATAATATGGTGAGGGCTACCATGGGTTGTAGCCCACGTAGCTCATCGTAATAGGTTGAGCTAACTCTTAGTTAGGTAGGCTATATATATACTATTGGGCTGCAACATAAATAAAAAATAATCAGATGGTTTGTATGATTATTTTTTTTAATGATTAGTAATTTAAAATAGGTTATTGGGTAATAAAATGGATATAGATAATGTTAAATATGTGTCATTTGATTTATTTAAGGACTCTTATAAAACAATTTCTCATAATTAATTCCTCATACTAGCCATTCTGTTATAAGATTTTACTTAGATGTTCATTATTACGATAATTATAATATAATTAGAAATTTTCAAGTAAAAATGTTCTTTAAGAAAAGTAAGAACATCTTCTTTGGACCTACAATTCAATGATCCACATCGTTCATATTTTAGAACATCATTCAAATGTCACCCTTGCAAAAAATCAGCTAGATCAAAAATTGTTTAGCCAGTTTATTACAATCAACATCATTTCAATTTTATCTAACAGACTATATTTGTCTGCACAATTTAAATGACCAAAAAATTATTGATTTGACTAATTTTTTTTTATAGGGATTCCCTTGAGGGGAGACCTTAAACATAAACGGTTCCGATTATGGAATTGCACTGCCGGGTGGTACCCATAAAAGATGTTCTTATTTTTCTTAAAGTAAGGACATTGTCACTTAAACGGGACAAATAATATGATTGTACCTAGAGGCAAAACATAGTCATTAAGCTTTATTTTTAAGGTAATATTAGCTAGCCCTCCCTTCGCAAATTTATGGTTCCGTCTTTGGGTGGGCTTAAAAGTGTGGTTAGCTTTGTACTAATTAGTTAATTAGTTAGCTTTAGAGTATTTTTTTATTCTAAAATAATGTTATAATTTTTTTAATTATTATTAGAATGTTATCCCTATTAAAGTAGAATGTAAAATTGCAATATTTTACTAATAAAAATCTTAAAAAAATATAGAAAATTTGGGTTAAATACCTAATCCAAATACTTTTTTAGAAAACCAGTAAAACTATATAATTTTTAGGTTGGGCTACTAATTAATAGATTTAATTTTCAGAATAGGTCACAAACTAACAGCCTGTTATTTTGGGCCTTATTATTGATAAATTTACCCTTTGGCCCACGTCTAATGAAAGTTCAAGTTTGTTAAAATGGTTTTGACAAAATTGCCAACTCTTTTAAATTGGGTCGTATCATTTCTCAATCTCATTCACTAACCTCGCTATCGAATTCCAGAGAGAGACAGAGAGAGCTCCATAGCTCCGTAGCTCCACACCAAGCTATTCACTTCACGGAGCTAAGAGAGAGAGGCAGATTTGGTGCAGATGCTGGAGTTGGTGTTGGGTTTTGCTCAGCGGCTCGGTGACGAACACAGTGGTGGTAATCGAGACGACTTTGATTACACTGGTGATTGTGGTTTTGGTGTTGGTGTGGAGGAGATTGTCAGATTGGGGAATTGGTGTTGGTTTGGTAATCTTGATCTTGAGTTTGATCTAAATTTTTTGTTCATATACTACGATTTGAATTTGTTTTGATTTATGTTGCTTATGAATTTCTTTTATTAATTTTCTTTGAGTTTGATCTTTGGATTTTGTTCTCTTTGAGTAATTTGTGTGTTTCTGTTTCAAGTTTTGTATATTGTTTAATTTTGGAGTTTAGGCTTGGCTATGTTTTTGCTTTTTAATTCTTGTTTTGTATTTGATTTGATTTTTATTTCTTTTTATGTTTGTGACTGTTCCATTGTTGTGGTTTTTGCATTAGAGTTTTAAATTTTTTGTGGAGCTCAGTCACAACTTCTATTCATGATTTTAGGCATTACTAGAAGTGTGATTTTAGCAACTACTTAATTACCTAATGTTAATGTTAGGTGATGATCATTATTCAAAGGGCCTAAAGGTGATCATGGCTGAATTTCTTTAATTGGTATAATTTTGGTTATGATTTTGTTTCCCTTGATACAATTTTTAGGAGATTTGTATGATCCTATACAATTGTACATATTATAAAGATGTTTGTAAGCTTGTGAATTAGGAATTGGTCTTTGTTTGTAAGTAACAAAGGAAGTTTATTATGTTTTATCCACTGGAGGATTGTTCTTCTGAGGTATAGACTGATGCTATAGTTCATGAATTTTGTGTCAAATATGATGCATTTCCATACACTTGTGATAGTGTATTTTAGAGTGTGAGTCGATTTCCATTTGGCTGTTATGTAAGTAAAAGATAAAGGCCAAGCAAAATTTTTTGAATTATATACTTTTTTCTTGAAATTTAAAGTTTCTTTGTGATTTACTATTTTTGGGACAAAAAATGTGTGTCTGCAGTTCACTGGGCTAAATTTGTCCCCTTGGGTTTAAGTATACTGAATACTTTTGAAGTTACTTAATAGAAAGCTTAGTTTTCTTTCTACATATATTGTATACTTTTGCAGGGCTATTTAGTGAGTCTTAGTTTATTAATTTTGAAAATTTAATAATACTACACAATTGGAATTAACTACATAACTCTTAGTTTGAGATATAGCTTATAAGATGAATTTCATGTTGTTTCTGCTTGATAGTCACAGGTTAATTTCCTTCTTAAAGTGTATATATTTAATGTATTTGTTAATACAAATCCCCTGTTTATGTTAGTTTTTATGCTAAACATCAAGGTGTTTTATGTTAAATTTTTTTTTTGAATCTCAGTCACAACTTCAAATTTTGTTAATTGGTTATTATATGAGTTTTAAGGGTGGTTTATGTGCACTTTCTATAGTTTTTATGTTGGAGTTTAAGACATTAGTGTCTATCTTTTGATAACCTAAACTTATCTCTTTCAATATCAATCACACTTTAGATTTAGTTATGATTGTAAGACAGTCACAATTTCAAATGCAGTTGTGACTACCAAACAGTCACAACTAAATTGTGACATTCACATTTAATTTTTTATTATTTTTAGGTGTTCTGTATTAATCCGTTTGATTTTTTATTTTTTCTATTTGAATCCTTTGTGTGTGAATTGGAAGCCAAATGCATGACTCTTTATGCATATGTAATTGCAGATTTCTTAAAAAAACTTTCTCTCTTATTATAGTAGTCCTTCTAATGATTTTGTTTTTGTTTAATTTAGGGATATAAGATTGGGTTATGATGTTGGTTAATGGTACCAAGCATTTGGTAGTGACTTTTTTATAACAATTGAGCACTTATTTCGGCGCTCGGCTCTAGTTTCTCCGTCTATTTGAATGGTACATAAAAAAAAAATTAGGTTGAAGTTGTCTTTAAGAATAGGCTGCCTTTCTACCTTAAAGTCAGTCACAACTAAATCTAAAGTTGTAAAGAAATAGTCACAACTTAGATTTAAGATGGTATCTAAGTTAATTATTTCAAATAGAAATGAATTTCAAATTATTTCTGTTTAATAGTCACAGATTTAATTTCCTCCTTAAGAGGGTATATGTTTAATGCAAATTTCCTTTTTATGTTAGCTTTTATGTTAATTAAACATGTAGGTGTTTTATGTTAAACTTATTTTTTTATAAATATCATTCACAATTTCAAATTTTGTTAATTGGTTGTTATATGAATTTTAGGGGTGCTTTAGGTGCATTGTCTTTAGTTTTCATGTTAGAGTTTAGGGATTTTTTAGTTATAAATATCATTCGATCACAACTAAATCAGTCACACTTTAAATTTAGTTGTGAGATAGTCACATCTTAAATCAGTCACAATTAAATCTAAAGACAGTCACAACTTAGGGGGGTGTCCCCAACTTAGATTTCATTGGATTTTAAAAGTCCAATGAAATCTAGGTGTCCCCAATTTAGATTTTAATGGATTCCAATAAACTTTAGGTGTCCCTAACTCAGATTTTAATGGATTTCAATGAAATCCAAGTGTCCTCAAAAAGTCATGGATTTCATTAAGGGAGGTGTCCCCAACTCAGATTTTAAAGGAGTTTAATGGATTTTAAAATACATAGAATCTATCAAAATTTGGTGGAATTTGGTGGAATTCTTCTGGAATTTGTTATGTGTAAAAAATGCATTCAAATCCAACCAAATCCATCCAAATCCATTAAAATCCTTCACTTAATGAAATTCATGATTTTTTGAGGACACCTGGATTTTATTGGAATCTATTAAAATCTGAGTTGGGGACACCTATAGTTTATTGGAATCCATTAAAATCTAAATTGGGGACACCTAGATTTCACTGGACTTTTAAAATCCAATGAAATCTAAGTTGGGGACACCCCCCTTAATTATGATAGTCACAACTTTAGATTAGTTGTGACTAATTGGATTAATTATTTTTTAAAAAAAATATACAATAGTATAGTATAAATTAGGTTAAAGCAATATTTTTGCATAGTAGTTAACTTACTGTAATGGTGGGAGATATTTCATTCTTCTTGAATGAGAGGGGTTCGAATCCCCTCCATGTTAAATGTTAATTTAATTTTTTGTGTAATGAGTAGACTAGAGGTCGGCCGAAAAATAGTGGAAGGTTTTTTAATTTTATTAAAGTTTGATTATTCAACTAGTATCTAATCTAAAATAGTATTTAATTTTGTCATTTAAACCAAAAAGTTACTAAAGTTTAATAGTTAAAATCAATGGTCTAAAAAAAAAACTTAGTAAATTTAGAGCTCAAACTTTTAAATATTATTTTAAACCCAAAATTGGTGATAAAAGTTTGAGCCCAACCCCACTAATTAAAAACCTATTATAAGCCCAACACTCATTAATCAATGAGATAGATTAAAAGCCCAAAACTCATTAATCAATGAGATAGCCGAAACCTAGCATCTTTACAAAGCTTGAGCACAGACCAACGTGCGATAGAGAGAGTGTGAGACAGAGAGAGTGTTACAGAGAAAGTGAATCAGAGAGAGCAGCGATAGAGAGAGAGAGACTGAGAGAGTGTGAGACAGAGAGAGTGAAACAGAGAGAGCGAGACAGAGACATAGAAAGAGGAGACTCACCTTCACAAAGCTCACAGCTGCTGATTGAATGTTCTGCTGAAAGTTTGGGTGCCGCAAGTCTCAAAAATTGGTGCAGTTTATTGAAAGTTTTAGTTTGGGGTTGAATGGGTTTTGATATTCTGATGTTAATTCATTGATTAGGGTTCTTAATTAGTACATGGGTATGGAAAATTAGGGCTAATTTGGCTTAATTTCTTATTCTCCCCCCTTATTTTCAATTTTTCTTCCCTTGAATTTCGGTGAATATCGGTCCACGATATTTATCAAAAATATCGCCGATATCGGCCAAATATTGGGGATACGGGTGAAGATTTTGCTTCACCCCTCCTATCGGTATCGGCGACTCCAAAAAGCGACATTTCGGAATGTCGGCCGATAGTTTGAACACTTATTTGTAACCCACACAAGCAGACATGTATTTTCTATTGGGTCTTTTGTTGTCATTTACTTTCTTATATTAGTGTGTGTGTGTGTAATTGTATTCGTGACAATATTAGCTATGGAAGTGTTTCATCAATTTAAAGCATTTTGTTGTTTTGAATTTGTTGTATATGGTGGTGAGAATTGAAGAAGAGAGAAAGATTTTGTTTTGTCTTTCTTTTTTATTTATTTTGGATATGTTTTCTTAGGTGATTTTAGCTAATGTTTTTGGTTTATATAGTTGGACCGGTTAATTAACATTGTGCGTCTGAGTTTAGTAAATATTTACAATACACTGACACACATAAATACTACGTACATTTCTAAATGTAGTTGTTATCTTAACTTGTGACCTCAGGGATTCAAGAAAAAGTGAAACAGCACACTCTGCTGCCTGCCACTGCTTCTAGGCTAGAGATAAAGAGGGATGAGGCTGCTAACACACAACATGCTGTCCTCGAACATCAAAGGCGTGACCAACGGCTTCCCTCTGCGCATTGAAATAGTGAAGGTGGTGGAGAAGCAGGTGGACTTCAATGCCGACTTCCTCAGGAACATGTTCCCTAAGATTGAGTGGAAGGCCCTGGTCAATGCCTCTCGTACCATGGGCTACGTCGAGCTCCCTGAGGAGGTCGAGTCTTCCAAGCTTGATTCTGAAGATTTCCTGCGCAAGTTCCATCATGCTCTTTTGGAGCTTCATCTTGAGGAGGGTGCGCTTGTTTGCCCCGAGACTAGTCGCCGGTTTCCCGTTACTAAGGGAATACCAAATATGCTACTTCATGAAGATGAGGTCTGAATCAAGTCATGGACTGGCACTGCTTATCATGTACTTAACTGAAAATTAGGGTTTTGCTCAGCAGTCTTACAATTTATCAATTGGGAATGTTTTGGTTTGTTAGTTTCATCTATATACTCTTTTGTTGACCCTTTTGCCATGGTGTGTCAAAGTCTAAGATGATAGCAGGGCTGTAACAATCTCATAAATGTTGGCCTCATCTTGAACTCGAAGCCTTAGTTGATTATTAAATATAGTAATTGAAGAATCATGCAGCATTAAGACAGCATATTAGCAGACTGAAAAAACTGAGGAAGAGAAACACAACTCACAATGTCAAAATTGGCCAATCAATTGCTCTAATATCAATTTTGTCTGAATGAGTATTCCACATCCACAGAGTATAAATTTAACCCTTTCGACATTAGTAAGGTGTGAGAAATATGGTACAAATCCGTTCAGTTTAGAGGAAGCACATGAGAAAACTTCCAAAATCTCTTATTAACCAAAAATCCCCAGACACTTCTTCCTAACTATTTTTGCAGCGGGGGGTTTCACAGGGAGGAGGTGGGATGCCAAAAACCCAGTCAAGAACATTCAAGTATTTGGATCTGAAGACTTCTCTCTCCTCGGCATAGCAATGCATTATGATGGCCGTTGATAAGCTGAAGATCACCACATCAGCTCTCTTCAATTTCTTTGACTGTGGCAAGTATCCAGTATCAGCCATGCAGGTGAAAAAGCTCTCGATGGCCCGAGCAAAACAGTAGAGTGATATCTCAGTTCGCCTACTTTTCTTCTCAATGGCCAAGGCCAGGCCAGTCGGGAACTGCCCAACAACACAATTGAGACTTCTTAAACAAAGATATAAAATACATCTTGCTATCAAATTAGAATTGAAGAAAGTTAATACCGTTCCCATTGCCACCATTGGAATATTGCATCTCTTGAAAATCCTAAAAAGAAAGCATGTCCACGTCCTGAAGTACAATAAGATAAGGCTTTATAAATCATAAGAGATCATTTCTCTGCAAAATTACAAGTGATAAGAAGTAGTTATAAGGTAAAACCCTAAACCCTAAACCCATCAGTTTCATTCAGCTCTGAATATACAAATGTAAAGCATTAGACGTGAATAATGTATTTTTTGTTTGTATGAAGTATGAACCACATGTTGGACATAAAGCAAATGGAACTGTAGAGCCTGATTCTGTGAACAAGTCTGTTTTTTGTTTTCCCTGTTATGCAAATTTGTTAATAAGCAGAAGTTGATACCTTAAAATTCTTAATGTGCCTTAGAATAAATTTTCTAAGAGGATGGAATAAAATATTATCTGTTTTCAAAAAGGTATACCTAAAGAGCTAAGTTTTGATCATCTAATCTGGACACTTGCCATGTTCTTATCCAAGGTTACGGGATAAAGTGAACTATTTTCCTAGTAGCAAAGTACAGGCAAATGTTACTATCAGAATGCGAGATAAAAGAAAATAGCTGCTAACCAGGCAGATGTGCAATATACGGATAGGAACAAGCTTGATCTCGCTGTACCAAGAAGACCCTTTAGTAGTATAGTATGATGGCTACAATCAGTGAAATGAAAATATGTTAAGCAGCAATCATAGGCAAAGACCAAGATTATAGTAATTCACATATATCCCATTTTTATATTTCATTAGAAGCTCACAAAATGACAAGACTATAGATATGCATCAAATTAATATGATAAAAAAGAGTAGATGACAGTGATACAACTCCCTGTACTCAGTTAATATGCAGTCAGCCTCTAACAAGATATCAGGGAAGAAAGAAGTTGGGGGGGTTCTTCATTCCCATAAAATATGTGCTAAACCAAGAGACCATCCAGTAACATATATTGATATTTAACAATAAGAATGTTCCTAAATTAGTAATTTATGGTCAGCTTAAAGGCATTTAAGATTACCTGACAAAATGAATTATGGTGACACCTAAAACCATGTATAAAACTCTCAACACCTCTCCTCAATTCAACTTAATTTTCAACTAGAAGATGATATCACTTGACCAAATCTTCATAACGCATCAATGCAGGAAAATATATGTTCAAGAAAGGAAACCATAAAACTCACCTTTTCAAGAGGCCTTGACGATGGACTATAAGAGCAGGAATCAGATATACTGGAAGATAAACCGGTAATGCTCTCTGATACGCTTGAATTAGGAATGAAAGAATATGTCCACTACATGACTGATCTCCATGTACTATCTGCATGAATTTTGAAAGCTTAAGACTTCAAAAATAACATTGAGATTAACAAAGTTTAATTAATTTTGAAAAGAAAGACGAACTTTATAGCAATATATTGTACTAAGTAAGGTTGTCAATTTTGTAACATACTGTCAGGTAGTGGGCCTAGTGGCCGGTATGTAATGTTTTCAGAGGAATCCGGTGCCCTTATGGGGTTTGTTTTGTTCTGTTGAGAACAAAGGTTAATGCAATTCCAGTGTACCGGGCAAAATATATGATTTCATCCATTACCTTATAAGAAGGATTATATTGTAATTTTCCATTATTAAGAAGGGCGCTTTAGGAAAATTAGCAAGTTTTTTTACTTTAGTCTTCCAAAGCTTCTCTCATATTCCAGTAAATTTTCCTGTGGAGCTCTTAAAATTTATGGCTAACATCTTTATGGTATTCCCCTTTTTTTTTTTTTTTTTTTTATCACAATGTTATTTCAATATATTCTAATCTGAAGTTGGAAACAACTTAATTTATCTTGTATAATTAGTTTCTACAATTTATATTACTTTTGAAAAGTACATATTATTTACACCAACAAAACTGAAATTGTATGCCAAAATGGTTTACTTCGGGGATGGCATACCTCCAGTACCAGTACTGTGGTACATACTGTTCCAAGGGGCAAATCCAGTATGCTGTCGTGCACAAGATTGACAACCTTGGTTCTACATAAAATTTTTATGACAACGTGTTTCATGTAATGTATTAAAAGTAGAAACCAAACAGTAAATTTTTTAGGTAAAAGTAAGTTTTCAATGTTCAAACACCAAGATGAAGGGGAATGCAGAAATCCTGCATATTTCAGTCGCAATTATGATAGATGACCTGAAAACTTATGGTTCAATATATTCTTACATAATGAACAAGAAGAAATACATTTACAAACTCAGAGCCGACCCTGTTTGAGGAGTTGATACTTTTTCTTTGTTTCTTTTTTTGTATTTTGGCTGAGGACACTTAAATTTCTAAATCAAACAACTTATAGATCAGATATAAAGAAATACTATTGATCGTGATGTTATAATTATTTTGGGTGAACCCACAAATAGCTTCAAATGCAGTACTAAATTTGAGAAAATAGCATGAACAACAAAGGACGTAGGAATTATGTACCCATACAGTGAATTAGAGAAAATATTAGATTTCAAAAATGATTTAGTCACTTTTTAGCATTGCAAAGCAAAACTTTTCACTTTATTGCCTAATTCATGTTGTCTGTCCTTCAACGAACTTTAAAGGGAAGGGAAGACACATTGCATTTCTATGTACAAACAAATGCAAATTGTTATCACATGGTAGGAAAAAGTAGTATGATAATTAAAGAATGCATACCGAGCAGGGAACTTTCATGGCTGGATCTAGTTTAATATTTGTTCCAATGGATTTGTAATATTTTTCTATTGCTCCCAAATCAGTAAAAGGCATGCCACTTGCAATCTCTTTTATGCCTTGCAAGATTACCATATCCTTTCCACCATGTTTATTGAGAAAGGATTTATATGATGGAGGTAAACTCTCCTGCTTTAATATGTAAGCAGACCTGAAAAATGAAGTTTTTCCTCCTATTTAGTCAAAGTATAGTCTAGGAAAAGAAAAGGATATCAAAAGCCCTTAAACAATTTATGGTAATCACAACAAATTTGATAATCTATAAAACTCTGAAAAGATGTTGACAAAATATCATTGGTTCAGCTACAACATCCATCCATCAACTTTTAGGTAGATTTGGTTAGGAGTCACCTGAGGATCATAACTATGGTTGTAAAAGTTGTAACTTCATGTTTATAAGAAAACAAACAGTTTTTTAGTGTTTACATCAAATATTGTGACTTAGTAGTGAAATCTGTTTTGACTATCAAAGATGAACTCTTAAACAGATCAAAAGTTCACAAAAATTTCATTACTTCCAGATACAACTATACTTGGCAGTGCATCTCCCTTATTGCACATAAGACTAACTTAAAACATGAAATTTAAAGTCAGAAAAATGAAAACACATACACACATCAAAATATTGAAGGCCATGGTTACCAACATTTTGTACTAAAAAAGAGCATTTCACAATAAAGGGTACGTACAGAATTTGCGAAGAGGAAAGACACATAAGGAGAATGTCACCATGCTTCCAAGTGAGAGGTTTACAGATTCGACCAAACCGTTTGCTTTTAATCCCACACCGGGAAGCTAACACGGCTGCACGCATAAGAATGTATATGGCCAAGCTCGTATGCTGTGTGTTCAGCCCCGTAAGAAGCATAGACGGCCCTGCTATAGCCCCTGCCAACAAAGCCCTCCACTTGGCTGTCCTGAACTAGAGTAACAACGAAACCAAGCACATCAATTAAATCAGATTATCAGAGCAAACAGCAATTCAATCCCAACAGACAATGAGAAATTGAACCATGGAAGAACAAGGAACATGCCTACGGTGACCTGCCAAAGACCCTATAATCTCATCCACTGAAACAAATGTGCCAGCAAAAGTTCCAAGAAATAGACCGTATCTCAAGGTCTCCTTCAAAGCCGTAACAATGGCTTCACTATTTGTAATCACACCCTCCGTCCTGAATAATAATAAATAATAATAATTACTTAAATTACCATAAATAAATACATTAATGAATTTGAATTATCGAAAATTCAAACAGAGTGAGCTTTTCACCTGAGAGAGGCCAAGAGCTTTCTTCGTCTCAATCTAGCAAGGATAGAGAAAACTGCGAGACCGCCTTTGAGACCGGCTCCGATTGCGAAGCCCTTAATCGAAGCAATGACAACCCTCCGTAGCTTCTCTAAATCCTTCAACGGCACCGAGTCGTACTCGCGCCAAGAAGGATCGGATTGCCTACAATGCTTACATTTCAGATCGTTGAATTCGTCGTGATCGCCGTCGCCGCCGCCATTCTCGGTGGCGAAGCACGTGCAGAGGTCGCCGTCCGGCGGCATGGCGGTGAATTGGATAAGGATTTCGCTGGAATGGTGATTAAGTTTTGAGTGTGAAGACGAAGATTTAAAGAGGGGTTTTGAATCTTTTAGAGAGCAATTGCAGCTCAGGAGGTGTGAGTGCACGCCATTGTTTCCATTTTGCTTAAAACTTCTTTTGGGGTGGGGGAAGCTCAAGCTCAAGCTTTGCGATAATCGAAAGGGCGAGAGAGGGACTCACACGTGTCCGACAGTTTTTGGGTCAGTTGAAATGATGACATGGATGTGGGATGCGTTTCTTTTCTTGTTGGGAGATCGAGAATTAATTTTGTGTACCCCATTCTTAGTCATTTAAAGTCGTCCCATAATATGTATCAGATAAAATCAGTCAGAGACGGTCAGTATTCATAAATGCCTCTAAGTTTTATTTTATTTTGTTTTTAATTTTTATTTTACCTTTCTTATACCAAAAATAAGATTTAGCTTCGAACAAATTTAGACACAAAATTTGTTCTTCCCTTTCACCCCAGTTAAAAAAATCATTATGTGTAGCAGTAACATTATATAACATGTCACCAGATGTTACCAAATGTTACCATTGTATAAAAATTTCTCAAAAACGTGTTTTGTTAACTTTAAATGCTGATAGTGCCTTCTCCATCTTATCATATTTAAGTCTTTCAATGGCTGTTAGGTTTGGTAGCTTTACATTAATATCTTCCAACATGACTGTTTGAAGCTATAAAACAAAAACTCATTGTATATACTATTACGCAACAAATGAATTGTAAGAAACAAGCTCCATGAATTTCCAAAAGACAAAAAATAAATAAATAAACCAGGCATTCAGGTCATTGCTCAAACATTTGGCCAATGACGTATTCATTCATTTACTTATTTTTAGGGGAGGCAATTGACCTAAAATGGAGAAAGGGGCAGTGAAATATATATATATATATATAATTAGTGTCCATGACAAAAGAGTGAATGAATCTTACATCTCTAGTAAACTGTTATAAAAAAATCAAAGGTCCATAAACAAATTACAGCAGCATTAAACTTTCTACAGCTCAGAGCTACTTTTATGCACCAATAACTCTGTGCTAGCAAACGCCACTATTTCCTTTGCAATTCCTCAGTGCCAACTACAGTACACTAGGATGTTTTCATAGTACCTTTAAAAAAAAAAAAAAAGATTTCATAAAGTAAAGCCCTACAAGAAAAGAAATGACAACCTAATTGCTGATCCAAAGCCAAAAGCAAACAGCAGACCACCTCAATTCTGTAGGCACATACTGCAAGGCCAAAAGCAGATGGGATCTGTATGAATTTGCTTCATTAAAGCATGCTCACCCCAACCGTGGTTCCCAATGTGAGAATGTGATAGAAAACATGTTTAAAGTAGGACCAAGTATTGCTATTTCCTGACCAAAATAAGTTTCTCGAGAATGAAAGTCAAAATTTGGCAGTGAACAATGGGTTAGTTTTGCAAATGAGTGCAGAGTATGAATTGATAGAAGGTTATGGCGTATATCCTTCCTTTCGCAATACCAGAGTATTTTTGGATGGTGATTGCTAAAGTCACGGTAATCCTACCATTCTGAATTTATAGCTGGTGCTCCTCTCTGAGTCACTGTAAAACCTTCAATCATATTCCTCCAGAGGTTCCATTATATTTCTTCATTCTACCTTGAGAACAATCTTCATGAACTCATAGACAAAGTAACTTATTGCAGCTGAAGGAAGTACCTGAGTATGAAAAACACCAACAATAAGAAAAAAGAACATATAGAAGCACATGAAATCTTGGGAAAAGAAAAACTCAGTTTGGGGGCCACATACCATCCTAATCAAACTACCAAATGTAATAATATAATATAGCAACAGCAGAGAAATGATAGAAGGAAAAAGAGTAGAGTTGATACTCCCAATTAGTAGGAGCATTTGCTCCATGAGAAGAAAGAACAACTATAAGGGCGAAGTGAAGTTACAATATGCCCCAACTTTTCTATTTCCAAGTTGCCTTAATTAAAAGAATGCCATGTTGTACATACTTTCAAGCAGCTAGTAAAATTCACATGTTCCATAGGAGTATACGACAATATGACGATGCTAATTATACCCAGGGAGAGGTATATGCAAAACTTCTAACCTACTAATCCAAATATCTTTGCAAAATTTCAAAGCCAACCCAAGAAATTTCAAAAAAGAATACAACCAATCAACCAGACTTCCTCCAATTTATATGCAGAACCTATGATCATGTTTATGATTCCCAAAGCATGTGATTGGCTGTGTTAACTACCATAAAACATTACAAAAGTAGCTAAAGTAAATAGAGATCCTTGTAATAACATGCCTGTAATAAGCTGGGAATAAGTCCTGCATAGAGAGCTGGGACACCTCCTTGTTCAACTATTTTAATACAAGTCGCCAGGGCACTCATTTTAGTTGCCTGGACTTGCAATTGAAGCTGTCTCCTTACAACTTCAAACGGATATGTGGCAGCTTCTGCACAAGCACCAGAAATAGCTCCATAAAGTAATGTCCTAACTGGTCCCAACTCCAGTTGGTCGAACGCATTCAAGCCCTGCCCCTGTTGGTTCATCTTTTGAATTCTTTTCCTTCCATCCGGTGAATGCAGATAAGCTGATTTTAATATATCATAGACACCATAGAAAACTGCACCTGAGGGTGCCATGCTTGCAATGGAGGGTACTAAGCCCTTATAAAGGGAAAAGAACCCTTCAGTTTGAATCATGTGGCGAAAAGCACCAATCACGCCACCCAAGGCTTCCCCACCAGGAGCAACCATCTTAGTCCGAATCTGAAACATACAGCACCTAATTTAGTATTGATAAGCAACAAAAGGAGGACTCTGTTTTCAATATGCAAGTCACTCTTTCTATGCAACACCATAACCAAAATTCCAAACAAATAATACATAACCACAAAAAATATCACAGTGGCATAAGTTGTGTATAGTGGGTGTACAATACAACCTTCAGCAGAGCATCTGAATCATGGACTTTTGACGTGTTTTTTTCTTTTAAGGTTTTTTAACATATCAAATACTCTTCAAGTTCCATTATGTCCAATTTAATACTCAAACCTGAATATACGCTATATAGAAGAATTTATCAAGGTCTGGTGATATTCAATATATTGCTATAATACAATGTTATATGTAATTTGTAGGAGACAACATGAATTGTTTGCATATGCAAAAATGTATCTTTTTCTTCTCAAAAAATGAACAGATACATCTCATATTTGTGCAGGTATGTAGCACGTGCTTTGAGAAAGTGCATCCAAAAAAAGGAAAAGACCAACATTTTCCTAGTTCAAAAGTTATTTCAGACGACCTTATAATCTATATCTCTGCCAAAAGGCATACCATCATCGAACACTCCCAATTACATGCATATGGACGAGAAAAGAAGGAAACAATATCATTTAGCTGTGTCACCACATTTTTCAAATGTGCAGATTATTGAACAGTTGCTTGAACTTACTATTTCTACCTGGAAGAATAAACCCAAGTGCAGCTAGTAACTGATCAAACGGAAAAATCCTAAATGTCACGTACCGTATCAAGAGGTAAGCAGAGTATGGTGGCAGTGATTCCAGCTGCGGCGCCAGCAACGAACCTCTCAAAATTTGTAGTCTCCTTATTCCCGGAAAAACTGAGCAACTGTTTTCTGTAAGTATCATAAGCATAGAAATTGATTGCTTTAAATGGAGCTGTGCGAAGAATATTGACTAGGTTCCCCTTCCAAAAGCCCCTCAAGCCCTGGGAAGCCGCAATTGTCTTAACAAGCTCAGGTAGCTTCTTCTGCTCACCGCGAACTATATATTCCAGCTTTAGTCTCTCAAGTGGCGCAACAAAAGTTCTGATGCAACAACATTCAATCAGCCACATTTCAAATGCTAAATGGTGGCAACCAAAGAGCAATTCCTAAGTTTAACATTATAATCACTAAACGCATATTCCAAATCAAACATAAAACCAATTCCTCGAAGAAAAAAAATGCGATTCTTTGAATTATTTGACAAGATAAATAATTACCCAACAAAGTTTGAGTAGAAATATGAAAGATATGAAAGCAAAAACAGACCTTGAAACCATGGCGGCTATAGCACCAGCCCACAAATGCTTGGTGGTGTTCATGGCCCTTCCTCTCCTTACCCCACCAACAACTTTCTCTCTCTTCCTTTCTTGAACCACCGCCTCCTCCGAACCCTCATCTCCGTTCTGCACCAAGCACCCTTTGGACTCCCGAACAACTCCTCCATCGCTTCTCAAGCTCACCGACAAGAACAACCCACCACCCCCAGCCGCAGCCGCCACTCGCAGTGGACACCCGTACGACGAACCCGACCCTGAAACGACAGTAGAAGAGTTCTTTTTAAACGACACGGAATTGAGCAGGGAATTCGAAATCGTGTGTTCCAGGAACAATCCGCCGGTGATGAATAAGGTCGATTCTGAGTCGTGTTGCATTTTAGGCGCGGGAATGGAAATGGGATTTAGTGGGTTTCTGGGTTTGGGGTTTGTGGCTGTTGTCAGAGAATATTGGGAATGGGACGGTGGGGTTGGAGAGTACGAGGGAATGGAATGGAATTGGGATTGGGATTGAGAAGAGGGGTGGTTGGTGAAAGTGGGGGATTCGGCAGCAGCAGCTTTGCTTCCATCGCCAAACATGCATATTACAATTCAGCTCCCCCCTACTACGTCTACACTACACTATTTCTCACTCAAATCGGGTTGCCTATCTCTGTTTTATTTTATTTTCCGTTATCTATTTCCTTCACCTTTTCAATCTTGTGCCTTATGTCTATAATTCTATTGTATTTTGTCTTCTTTTTTCAAAGGTGAGAAAGGCCTTTGAGTTTTCAGCCCAAAAATGACAAAAAACAAAATGTGTTTTGAGTTTTATAAATAAGCCAAAAACAAAGAATAAGCTGATTTAAAAATCAGTCCACAGGAAGAATCAATGGTAAGTCAGCTAACTTTTAAGTTTTGATGACAAGGGTTTAAGCGTTCAACACCGAAACTTAACGATTATCAGTTAGTAAAAACTTACAATTATTGATTGTTATTGTCCGTCACTGGCAATCCACATTTACATGATCATTATTTACATTTTGCTTGTGAAATACTAATACACAACTACAAGAAGTAGTACACTTAAGTTTAGAAAAGAAAAAATCTTAGAAAATAAAAAATAGGATTGTTACTGTTTAGTAACAACCATAAATTGTTCTCACTAATGGCCCAACAGGCAAGGCAATGAGCGTTCTCGTATAAAATTAAAATTAATGTCATTTTGCTTTTCAAATTATTACACATGTATCAGTTTGTTTTCTAAATTTTTAATTTGAAAAATTAAGTATCCTGATTTTTACAATTTTATCAATTGAGATTATTCCGTCAATTTACACATTTTTCATCCAAAGCTCCGTTTATGAAGAAATGATCAACTAAAATTTAGCGGAAAATAAAAGAGAGAAAAATGATGCATAAGGAAAAAATGGTAAGATCTATATGGAAGGGATCATTTTGCCCTAAAAAATTTGAATAAAAAATGTGTAAATTGACGGAAGAACCTCAATTGGCAAAATTAAAAAAGTTAGAGTCTTTAATTTTCCAAATTAAAAATCTAGGAAGCAAACTGATACAAGTGTAATAGTCTGAAGAGTAAAATGGTATTAATTCCTAAAAAACTTGGCATTATAAGCCTATAACATTAACTTTTTTTTTTTTTTTATCATAAACAAAGCTAGTGATGAAAATTTTTCACATAAGGAATATTAGGTGGGTTAATGCAACAATGAAAACTTGAAAGTGGACATGTGGATTATTTTATATATATTAATTTAGAAAATAACAATTTTTTATTGTAAAAATTACAAATTTTTTTGTAAGACATCATTATTTTAGAAATTTGGAGTTACAGAAAATGTGTTGGGATTGGTTCAAGTAGTAAGGATGGGTAGAATAATAACTTAATATTTGAATAGGTAAGATTCGATTCTCTTTAATATAATAAAAACAAAATGACCAAAACAATATATAAGAAGTCAAATAAATCGAGATTGTAATCAAATAAGTCAATATTATAAGAGTTAATTACACTTACACTCCCTGAAGTTTATCGTCTTTTCACATACACCCCTTGAGGTTTCAAAACTGTTACATATAACCCCTTATAGTGAGACGAAAAATAGTGACAAATTATGCAAAAAAACATGTTAAGGAGTTAAATGGCCTAATAAGATTACTCCAGGTGTAAGATCTAATCTCAATACAAATATTTTATTTTTTATTTATTTATTTTCTTCTCTTGTTGAGGGTTATATGTAACAATTTTGAAACCTCAGGGATGTATGTATAATTATTGAAACCCTAGAAGGTGTATGTAAAAAGACGATAAACCTCAGGGGATGAAAGTGTAATTAACTCATATTATAATTGGATAGTAATTTTGGTCATGTAAAATGAATTGCAAAAATAATAATCATGTTTTAAATTAAAATAGTTTTTCCTTTTTCGGTCGAAAATTCAGAATCAAAATAGTTTTTTTTTTTTTTGGCCAGGAGAATCAAAATAGTTTAGGCAAGATAAAAACGGTCAATTGATAAAAATTTATTTTAAATAAATACTATTCAAAAAAAGAAGGTATACCGTATACGAGAGCGTGGTTATTTAAGAAAAAGACTATAAATACCTCAACATCAATTTGGCGCCACGATCATTTCATTTTCACTCTGAACTCCAGAACTGGCAAGGCTCGAGTCCTCGAGTGAAAGATTCTCACACAAATTTCTAGGGTTTTCTCTGCGCGATCAATCTTAGGTTTCAGAAATGCAAAAGCTAGGTTTATCGAGCATGAGGAGCTTGGATCAGTTCAAGTCCTTCTCGCGACCGGCCTCAGCAACTTCGAAGACCTTCTCCTACTCTTCGCGTCCTCCCGATTCGACCTCTTCGGGAAGCTTCGCAAATTTGAAGCTCACTGCAGGTTTTGATAGGAAATTTTTGGTTGTTTGATTGATTTTCTCGAAATTTTGGTGTTTTTGTGACGATTTGTTGTTGTTGTTTTGTTCGTTTACAGAGAAATTAGTGAAAGAGCAAGCTTCTGTGAAAACGGATCTGGAAATGGCGGTATATATATATATATATTTATCTCTCTCTCTCTCTCTCTCTCTCTTTCTCTCTCTCTCTTTCCGGTGCGCATGTGTCTGAGCGTGTCTTCGTTCGTGCTAGTTTGTGCAAGTGTGTGTTTGAATTTGTCTCACTATCTGCATCGAATTATTTGTGTTTGGTTTCGATTTCTTATCAATATGGACGAGATTTATCTATTACGACAAATTCAAAGGTGTCTGACCAACTGATTAAATGATCAATGTAGAACAATAAGCTGAAAAAATCAATGGAGCACATCCGTGCATTGGAGGAAAAATTGCAGAATGCTTTCAATGAAAATGCAAAGCTTAAGGTGAAGCAGAAGGAAGATGAAAAGCTGTGGAAGGGATTAGAATCTAAGTTTTCTTCAACTAAAACTCTGTGCGATCAACTCAAGGAAACTTTACAGCTCTTAGCTGGTCAGGTTCAGGATGGTAAGTGTTATTTTGAGCTCTCTGGCCTTTCATATTTGCTTATGATCACAGGGTATCAATGTTTAGCTTGCTTTAACAGCTGAGAAAGATAAAGAGTCCTTTGAAGGCAAACTCTCTGCGAGTGCAGTAGCTCTTGATGGTTTAAATCAACAGATGAATGATTTGTCTCTAAAATTAGAGTCCACAGAGGAAACTATAAGGAAACGTAAGTTCTTACCTTTTCATTTATCATATTTTTTCTGGTAGAATATTCAAAATTTTGAAGGTATAGATTATGCAATGTATAACTAGATAGATTATGCAATGTATAAGTAGATAAGTTTTTAAATCCTGATTGTAGGCGAAATGGAGCTGGAGGAACTCAAAATCGAGAAAGAGGAAAGGGATCAACTTTACAGAGATGAGCAGTGCAGAACCGCAAATCTCATAGAGGAAAAGGGTAACACCGTATGCATTAACATTTCAGGTGGCATTATTATTTTTTTTGCAACTGGATGATTCATTATGAGCTAGAATTTCTGGAATTACAGTATATATGACCATTAGAAGACAATCTCGGAACTAAAAAGTTTTAGTTACAATTCAGATAACTTTATTAAGGCCCCATCTTTTATATGCCAGTGCTTTGGAAGATGATTGAAGCTCATGCATCAGCTACTTTAAGTTTATTGTTAACTACTTTAAGCTCATGCATTAGTCTTTCCTTCCAATTTGGGGAACCATCCACATAAGTTACTTTGTATATGGGTTGTTACCTTGAAGTGAAATCCAAAGATATTGGTGTTTATTTTTACTTCACCCTTGTAACTTACAACATTCTGACCCCTAAGGGTAAAAGAAAGAAAAGATAAACCTAGATTCCAAGTAGGCCCTTCTATCAATGTTCCTCCGACCTCTGAAACATATTAAGGAGTTTGCTCAATAAATTTCTACCACTCTCTTATGTTTAGCTTTCTCTAAAATTGCTCACCATGAAATGAGTGAACAATGATTTTCCACTTGAACCAAGATATTTAGATCAGGTAGTAATTATTTAATAGTCTTTAAAGTAATTTCTAATAAAACTAAAAAGTAAGAGAGATGTTTGAAGGCATGGTATGGCTTACGTCCAAGTTGCAGTCATTGAGGAAATAATTGTACCTTTAGCATGTTTAATGAAATTCAGAAATTGTTTCAGTTCATAGATTCTAGGGATTGCTTTATAAAGTTATTAATTGAAGTTTTTTCCTTGCAGATGCTATGATTAAGAACTTTGAGGCAACTCTAGCAGCTAATAGGTTGGCTACTGAGAGTTTGAACTCTAAATTGGGTGAGGTGCATCTTGAGTTAAAGCTAAAAGAGGATGAAATCAAACGTTTGATAGCTGCTCAGGAGAACTTGGAAAAGGAAAAGCATGAGGTCCAATTGAGCAACGATGACCTTGTTAAGAGATTAGATATGTCAATCCTTGAGATAAAAAACCTTGAAGGTTTTGTTCATGTGTTAGCTGCACAGTTGGTTGAATTGGATAAACAAAGTTTGAATTTTCTAGAGAAGTTTGATAAGCTAAACTCTCTCTATGACTCTTGCTTCAAGTTGGTCCAACAGGAGAGAGACCTTGCCACCAAGCTTGCTCAGAGACAGTATGATCAACTTCATGACAGGTTCTTGAACTTAACAGCAGAAAAAGATGCAGTACAATTGGTAAATCAGGAGTTGAACAATAAGGTCATTGAACTTCAGAAAGTTCAGGAGTCTGTCATGGCACAGCTTTCAGAGGAATGCCGAATAGCGAGAGAGAGGATACAGAAGTTGGAGTCTGAAGCAGAAGCTCTGGTTTCAAAGAAGATTGAAACAGAGAAATTGGTCTCCACATTAGAACTGCAAATTGATTCTCTCTCAGAAAGTTCAAGATCATCTGAGAATAAAATGGTATGCAAGTTCCAAGAAACTTATTTTATATCTTGAGATGCATTTTTTTTTTTTTTCCGTATTGAGCTTGTTGTATTCCATCTTGCAGCAAGATCTGTTGCTGAAAATTTCAGCATTAGAAACTGAGAATAAAGATAATACAGAAAAATTACAAGCAGAGATACAGACAAAGGCTGAACAAGTAGATAGTTTACTGAAGGAAAGTGAAAAACATGAGCAGAATGTAGATTTGATGGATAAACAAGTCAGCCAGCTTCACAGCATGCTAGAGGAAAAGGAGCAACTTATTCTGCAATATAAGGATCGAGAGAAGAATCTGGAAGAACAGATTGCTGAGGTTTTTAATTCAGTATTAATGTGTTGAATTTGTAAAACCATTTTGCATGTATTTATGATTCTGTATTTTGTTGCAGAATCGGGCATTGCTAACTGCTGCTGAAAGTAGACTTGTGGAAGATAAGAAGCAATATGATCTCTTGCTAGAGAGTAAACAACTAGAATTATCAAGGCATTTGAAAGATATATCTCAGAGGAATGACCAGGTGTTATCTCTTACACTCTAACTTATATGGACACCCTACAGGTTGTTTAACTACCTTTGGACTGACATTAAGAGGGCTTTAACTAGGCAATTAATGACATCCGGAAGAAGTATGAGGTGGAGAAGCTTGAGATAGTTAACATGGAAAAGGAAAAGGTTTGCTCATTTTTATAGTCTCTTGCAATATGCTTAGCAATGAATCATGCTCTCCAATTGTCATTCATTTGAAACTTCAGGCAGAAAAACTTGTTGGAGAAAAGGAGAGACAATGTGAGAAAAAACTTGAAGACTGCAAAGAAGAATCTAGGCAGTACTTGATGCGTGTTCAGGAGGAACATGCTGCTCTGGTATGTGTGGGAACTTGGTGCATGCTATAAATATATTGATAATCACTTTTTACATTTGATGCATTTGTTCGTTATCTTACTACAAAATCATATTTTGTGACATTATTGACATTTTCTTTCAGTTCAGGAGTAATTATTATGCATATGTTAAACACCTCTGAACTTGTATTGGATTATACAGAATTTTCATTCCTTAGCATTTTAACATTTGAAAATTGCAATTTGAAAAAATAATATAACTAGTTTATTACTCTGTCTTTTTTGGACGATATTTAACCTATCAATGAAAGTGAAATTTTTTATAGAAAATAACCGAATTTCTTTCCTCAGCACCGTATTAAGGTGTTCAGTTTAATGTGGGAAGTACTTAATATCTTAGGCATTTCTGTTGCATGCTTCTGATTATGTTTTCTACTTCAGATACTAATTTGCCACATTTTGATTAGAACATTATTGACTTTCATATTTGATGTTGTTTTAGGTCAGTCGCATTCAGCAGGAACATGATGAAAAGGAACTCAGTCTAAAGGCTAAACACAGTGAAGAGCTAAAACATATCCAACTTCAAGCTGAAAATGAATTGAGAGAGGTTCATAGCTTTAAATTAGTTGGAACTGCTGAGTTAAGTTGAGTCAAATATGCTTAAATTACTAATCAGTTCATTATTTGTATAGAAAATTACATCTCTGAGGAATGAACATGAAGCCCAGCTGAGAGCTTTGAGGCTTCAGCACGAAGATGAGTGTAAGAAGCTTCAAGACGAATTGGATCTTCAAAAATCTAAAGTACTTATCTTCCAGAAGTGCTTTATATGATTGATTCATCTGTACCTTTTTCTAATACATTTTTTATCACAGGAGGAGAGGCAGAGGGCATTGCTGCAATTGCAGTGGAAAGTTATGAGTGATAAGCCACAGGAGGACCAAGAAGTGAATTCGAAGAAGGTTGGCTTTAAAATCAATAGATCTCTCTCTCTCTCTCTCTCGCACACATACAAAATTATTTGTGTTTGCACTTTGCATTAACATCTGGATGCCGTAATACTAATCTTTGTCAGATAAACTTACTATACATCTTTTGAAGTTTGTACTATATATAATTTAATCATATCTGAGATTGGTATATGCAATCAAAAGTTTCGGTCAAATTTGTTCTTCTCATTTTTCCAGAAGATAACATAGAAATGCAATGTGTTTTTGTTAGCATGAAAGTTGTGGTTCTAGATTTAAGGTAGCTTACTCTTTGGCTCAACTTGTGACAGATAAGGCTTCTGTATAATCTGAAAGTTTAAGAATTCCCTCATTAGAGAATTATTACATATATATAATATTTCAAAGGTGAGGTACAATTTATTTGTTAAGGGTATCAAGATGGCTAGATTTCTATTTTCTAACTATTAGGTATGATTGACTAGAGTGATCTTTTAATCAGCACTGAATTGCAGTAAGGTTTAGAGGGGAAGCACAAGAAGACATGGATTTATGAAGTGGGGTGAGATAGGGCACTACATCCATGATAGTTTCACTTTTAATAGTTTTGATACTAGGTAGACACCAAGGATGCAATCAGAGTATGTTCTAGAGTTTGCACTAGCTTTTACAGACTATAAACTTGAGATTTGAAACTTCAATTTCAGGTCAATATATGGTAAATGTAGGTTTTTTTTCCTATGATTTTCTTTATTTTTTAATTCTTGTGTTGAGAGTGGCTGTGTAATTATAGCATAAGGAGATTTGGTTCAATACTCTAAGCTTCTGCTCACTTCACCTCAAATGCTTTCATTTGCTAGACCA
Organism: Dryas drummondii; assembly: GCA_003254865.1. NCBI lineage: Eukaryota > Viridiplantae > Streptophyta > Magnoliopsida > Rosales > Rosaceae > Dryas > Dryas drummondii. The sequence goes on along the minus strand of QANW01009953.1, from coordinate 1,219,021 downwards.
AGCAGGTAAAATGTGGCTTAGTAGCACAGCTTTTTGTTTTTCATGATAACTTTGCAGGTACTTTAGCTATTTAGGTGTCAGATTCTGTTTATGAACATGAAATAATTGGTTCATCTTAATTTTAATTTGGATGTGAAAATTATTGCATCTGGTAGTGGTTTATAGATAGGTAAGATCACTACATCAGTGTTTCATGTTGGTTCTCCCTATCACACTGTAGTTTACACGTGATTCAAATTTAATATTAATTGTTGTGCTGGTATTTTCTCTGAGCACTCCATCTTATCTAGGGAAAACATATTGTTTAGAATTTTCTTCTCAGGGTTGATGTGTAAAATTTCATATACGAAATATAGAATTCTCTTTATGAATAACGGTGAAACTAATCTGGAATGCTCTAAATTTGATGAGGTTAAATTCCATATACAAAGTATAGAATTCTCTTAAATGAATAGTGGTGAAACTAATCTGAAATGCTATAAAATTGATGAGTTCATTTTGTCTCAGGATTACTCCATTTCATCAATTCATATGAGAAACACTGTTGGTAGAAAAAGAGGTCAGCATACTCTCGTAAGACCAGAGAATGATGAGAAGGTGCAACAATAATAAAAATATTTTTCTTTCCTTCCATTTTTCATCCTTGTCACATGACAATGTGACAGTATTATGATGTCATTCTATTTTGTTCATAGGATTCACCTTTACTGGGAGCAACACAATCACCAGTGTCAAATTTGTTGAAGAAAGCTGAGAATGTAAACACAGGAAGTGTAATGAGTATTCCAAAGCATCACAAAAAGGTGTATAACTTATGTACTAGATTTTTCTCTGCTATAGTATATTCATAAATGATGTAACGTGTGCTTTGCTATAATTTATTAATGCATTTCAGTAGTAAGACAGCATAATTTCTTGGTGTGGCACTAGTAGTGGTTTCAGAGTTTAATGTTGCTTACTAATGTGGTCTGATCACTGCATGCCTTATCCACTCAACCTCTGAAGACTTACTTCATGATATGGCAGGTAACTCATCGGGAATATGAAGTTGAAACTTCTAATGGAAGAACAATCACGAAACGAAGGAAAACGAGAAGCACAGTCATGTTTGAAGTATGTACCTGGCCACTTCTGTGTAGCTATCTCAATCCTTAATGTATCTGACCTCCAGAATTGCAGATCTTTTATGCTTACATTACCCAATACTGAATTTTTTTTTTTCTATGTAACATCAGGATCCAAGAAAACATAAAAAGACAAGTACACCAAAAGTCAATACCCCCAGGAGTCTTGTTAAGGTAACAGAGCTAAACCAATTACATATTTACTCTAGTTTTTGCAATTTCTTGTGATCCTTCTACTTTCTCACATCCCAAATTTGCTCGGATTTTTATATCATGAAGGCCTGATAAACTCGTTTCGGCCCTTTCTTATAACGGAGACAGGGACTGAGGGACATGACCTATGATATTGCTATAAGAGTCCTGATGCCTTTAAACTTAGATGCCCATATATTCTGATTTCTATGTTTGAATTTGATACCTAGATGAATGCATGAAGGAAAATTTAGGTTAATAATTTGGAACATGTAATGTTAAGTTAAAAGTTATATTAATGTAATTATTGGAAAAGCTAGATATGTAGATATGAGCCATGATTAGATAAATGTAGCATGGATTCAATTTTATTACTTTAGTGTTCCTTTTGATTCTGCATATCCAGAATTTGATTCTTGTTATATTTGTTATGCAGCTATCCAAGGGAGGAGGTCAACCACATCCTTCAAACATAGGTGACTTGTTTTCAGAAGGATCTCTGAATCCATATGCAGATGACCCGTATGCTTTTGATTAGGGTATGCTTTCGATTAAGGATCCCTATGCTTTTGTTGCCCTTCAAACCTTTTACAATTCAAATATAATGGGATGACACTGGGTGTCTATTGGGAATATAAATAATTTAAATATTTAACTCCTTCAATAGGCCAGAACTAGATATTGCTTTCAGTTTAGACTCAATTTGAGTTTGATATATATATATATATATTCATGTTGCTACAAATGATTTAAAAGTTTTCAAAGGGAGTCTGCAATATAATGTGCACACCACAGAATCTAAGCCTTATAGAGCAGCTTTCTTGTTATTTCAGGTCAGGGAAGCAATCTCACAGTGGCCGTGCATATGAATTGATCGACGTACTGGATTTGTTGTACATGCAGATGCTTCCTCTTGTATATATGTACATAGAACTTATAAGTCTATGGTACTTTACTCGTTTCCAAGTTCCAACTGGATCACTTCGTCACTTGTGGACTGTTTTGTTCATAATCACATTACACGTTCACTCCACTCTCTATTGGCCTGAACTCTGAAGGACGTTTTTGTATATAAAACTTGTTGGTCCAAAGGATTAAGGATTTTGAACAGATTATTAAAGTTTGTTCGGTGATGTTTTATTTTTATTTTTTATTCAACTAAAGGGACATGAAATGGAGGAAAACTTATAGGATATAATCGATATACTGTTACGTGGTATAACCAATCTAACGTGTAAGAGTATTATTGGACGATGTGTTTATATTAATAAGATATAATATTAATAATATTCATTCATAATATAACACATACATATAGACTGTTTATATCACGTGTCAATGTATCGGTTATACAGAATAATTTTTCGAATGGAAAGGAGAGAGATTAAAAAAAGATAGAGGTGAGGAATAGGGAAGAAACTTTCATAAAATAAATTTAAATAGTTTTCAAGCTTAAACTTTAATTTTTTTCTTATATACTTTTGCCTAAAGAAATTCTAGCTTTAACTTTAATTATTTTCTTATATTTAAATTTAAATAGTTTTCAAGGTTAAACTTTTTTTTTTTTCTTTAAACCAAAAAGCAAAAAGAAATTCTAACGGGTCATATATTAATTAGATGCAATATATGAATTGTGGGGTTGGGTGCATTTAGAAGCACCTTTGCTAAATATTTTGGGGTTTTAAACTTTTTTGGCTTTTTTATTTGGATTTGTGTGTATTAATATTCCACAAGTAATATATAACACAAACTATTTACAAAACTATATGTTTGTTTTGACATACTTGTCGAACGTTTATGACGTACAAAACTTCATAGAGATACTACAAATGACCGAGTTGTTCAATTTATGGGGACATGAACTTTTGTGTGTATGTCTTGAGAAGTACTACAGCCCAACTACTCAACCCAAGTACCATTAAGTCATTACCATCCAACAAATGGTAAAAAAAAAAAAAAACTAAGAATCCATATCTATTTTCATTCAGTTCCCATTGGAATCAAATGAAAATTAAGCTAGCTACAGCTGCCTAAAGTACTCTATCGAGAATAAACTCTGAACTCATGAACATACTACATGTCGTGAAATTAAAGCAAGCCAAGGATTCTTCAGCTTTGGAGTACCGCTAATTATTACTTTCTTCAATTCCATTTTGAACCTCCATTTTCGAAGGCGAGTATGAAGAAGAAAGTGGAAATTAGGGCCAAGAGCAGCGCCAGCTGAAGAAGGAGCTCAAACAAACCGCAGAGCTTGATCCTCTTGTTCTTGAGACGCTCCCTGGCAACCTCCACTTTCAGATATCCGATCTCTTTCTTCAGCACCTCCTTCTGATCCTGATCGATGATCAAATCACCAATTCCAAATTTCCAATCGTATATAAGATTATCAATTAGTGTGAAAAACGGGCAGAGATTGAGAAAGAGAGAAAGCAATTGAGCAAATACCGTAGCCGTAGCGTCTCGGTGGTCGATTGCGGTGTTGAGGCGGCGATCCGGGGACGATTTGAGCGAAGAAAGAAGAAGAGCGGCTTTCGCACACCGAATCGCGGCTTGCGATCTCAGAGCTTCGCTTTGGGTTTTCATTTCGCTCTCCGCTCCCTCCATTTCTCTCCCAGTATCTGTGTTTCGCTTTTGAATTGAATTCTGACCTTTTATATGGTTTAGGGGATCCGATACGTTACACGTGTCGGTGTCATGCGTGGGCAGGACCCAAGTCAACTCCGATTTCGGTCCAAACTATTGTTTAAAACCCGGCAGCAGCAGGTGGGCCACATTATTATCCATATCCATGTCTATAATGTGTGCTTTAGTTTCCGGCCATTTGTTCTAAACATCTATAGTTTTTTTATCATATTTGAATTCTCTTTTAAGCACTTTAATCTCTTATTTTTATTCACTTTTTAATTATAGAATGTCACCTGTATTTTATAACATCTTATAATTTACAATCATTTAAAAGAATAATCACCAAATCAAAATAATTAAAAGGATTTTTTTCAAATATAGTACTTGAATTTTAATTTGTTCCAATTGCATATCTATTCTTTTATTTTGTCACATATTGATACTAACTCCAATTTATGTCACTTAAATTAACAAAAATTGTCTTGTGCAAAACACATGACCATGTTTCAAAGGGTAATTATGTCTTTGAATCATCACTTCTTCTCTCTTCCCCTACTTTTGTCATAACCCACTAACTGGAAGATCACTAATTACTATAGGATGCATGACATGTATCCTATTTACTATATAGTACACCAATTAATTTTATTTAATAATAAGATAAGTTGCAGCTAGCTGGCTTATTTTGAAATCTGGTAAATTGCCATTTTATTTCTTTTTTATCTCTCTCTCTCTCTCCCCCCCGCTATGTCTTTCTTTTATTTCCTCTTCATTATATTCTTGTTCTTATTCTTCGCTAAGCAAGCACCTCAGGGACGAACCACCACCACGAGCAGCGCTGCCGTCAACGACCTTGAAAATCTCAGCGCCGATTAGGAAGCAATGAATCTGCTCCGAGCTTGATTGAAGCCTTTTGGATCTGCTCGGACCACTCCGGCTTCTTGATGCAGTATAGTCAACTAAGGCTTACAAGAGTAAACCTAAAGGAACAAGAAGCCTGGAATCCACTAGGAAATTGAGAGAAAATCTCAATAATTAATTTGATAATAATAATAATAAGAGTTAATTCGGCTAGCAATTGTAAAATTGCTTAAGTACACTTAAAGAAACCCTAGGGCGCAAACAACCTTATAATTAAGGCCCACGGGTAATTACAAACCCAAATAAAATATAAACGAAAATAAATAAAATGTCTGAAAGTTTAAAACGCAGTTTTAAGGCCCCAAACGACCTCAGAAGGCCGAAAAAGCCCATATATCATGGCATAGCCATGAGTTTGACTCGTCTCGCGATTCCCTTCGAAACGATATGCATTAGTGCCACTTTCAGAGCCAAACCCTCCGACTAGTGGAAATCATTTCCCAAATTTCTTAGGTTTGCAACGATCAAGCTGTTGCATAAACTTCTCCGCCATCCGTTCTGCATCACTTCTCCTATGTTCTGTCCACGTTGACATGCTTCCCAAGCTCGATTGAAGCCTTCTGGAGCTTCAGTGCGTTCAAGGCCTTAATAGTGGCGTCAATTTCCGGCTTGGTCGCGTGGGCGGCTTTGAGAGCCCGAACCTGGTTACCTTGGCTCTCTACCTCCGAGAGCTTATGGGTAAGGGATCTGTGATTGGATGGAGGATTGGGCATGATCACAGCTCGTGATAGACTTGTACTTTGATTTCTTATCAGTAGTAGGTTCTTGATTTCTTTTTTAAGCTCAATTTTTGAAACTACAAGTGAACATGTGAAACTGCAATTTATTAAAATTGCAGACTTGCAGTTGCAGTTACTATAGATAGAACTGTAGAGATTGAACTTATTTTTTTCGTTGTTTCTATAGCGGCAGAAGGATGTTTGAGAGTGAAGATGAACAGTTGTCGGTTTGGTAAAGTTGAAGAAAGATATCGATTTAGCTAAGAAAAGAAAGAGATCGGTTTTAGGCTGTTTGTGTAGTTGGTTTGGTTGTGATGCGTTGATGCTGGTCTTTTGAAAAGTGTATGTATGTTATGTTTTGGGTTGGTGAAAAATGTCTGCAAGTTAATAGAAATGGATTGGGTGTTTTTGGTTAATGTTTTGCTTTGTTAGTACCTTATAATTAACATATTCTTAATTTCCACCATTATTGACCTGTCCAAGGTTTATTTATCCAAAAATGGCAGGAAAAAACCACAACCCAACTTCTTTCCAGACATGAAGGAATTTTTAGTATTTATGTTTTAAATTTTATTTTAATTCTATGTATCTACAACAAAAAGAGAAAAAAGAGGTGGGTATAAGGGATGCAAACCCACCTCAAGAAACGACTTAGAATGCCCAAAGACATGACTTGAGAAACTTTAGGGTATGAATTTGAAGCTTCAAAATATGATTTGGGATGTCACTAGGTACAATATGAAATGCATCAAGGGTATAAACATTTAAAATGACTCAAGCTATGAACTAAAATTCTCAAGGAACAAATTGGGATTCCCTAAAGAACAACTTGAGATTTCCTAAATAACGATTTTAGAAACTTAAAGGTATGACTTTAGAAGCATCAAAACATGACTTGAGATATCACTAGGTACAATTTGAAATACACGATGGATATAAACATTTAAAATGTTTTGAGATACAAACTGAAATTCTCAAGGAACAACTATGGATGCCCTTAGGAACGACTTGAGATATCCTAATGCATGACTTGAGAAACTCTAAGGTCTAACTTGGAAAACGTCAAAATATGACTTGCGATATTACTAGGTACAATTTAAAATGCATCAAGGGTATAAATAGTTAAAATGGCTCGAGCTAGGAGTTGAAATTCTCAATGAACGACTTCGAATGCCCTAAGGCATAACTTGAGAAACCCTAAGGCATAACTTGAGAAACCCTAAGGCATAACTTGAGAAACTCTAGGGTATTACTTTGAAAGCGTCAAGACCTGACTTGAGATATCACTACATATTACGAACTGAAATTCTCAAGAAACGACTTTGGATGCCATAAACAACGACTTGAGATGCCCTAAGACACAAATTAAAAAACTCTAAGGTATAATTTTGGAAGCGTTAAGACATGACTTGAGATGTTACTATGTACAATTTGAAATACATCAGAGGTATAAACAATTAAAATGCCTAGAACTACGAACTGAAATTCTCAAGGAACTACTTGCGATGTTCTAAGGAACGACTTGCGCTGACCTAAAAAACAACACTAGATGCCCTACCTGAGAAACTCTAGGATATGGCTTGGGAAGCGTAAAAACATTACTTGCACTAGATACAATTTGAAATTGATGTAGAACAAATGGCAGAACGGTTCATGCAACAACTCGATTGCTAGAAGGCCAAGAAAATGAACAAGTTTCAGCTCGGTCCAGTGTCAAAAATGGGCCCATGACATACCAATTCGAAGGAAACGACGAGACAAATCCAAATCATCGCTACAGGCGATGATCGAGGGCCTATTTTGGCCAAATTCCTTCGTTTAGGGCTTCAAATAAACAATTTAGTGTTTTTGAATAAATTTCTTAAATTGCACTTTATTTCCATTTTTATTTTTTTTTTGAATTTCGGACTTCGAACTTCTAGAGTTCTGAACGTATTTAAACAACCTTTTGGCTCTTTGTATGATCATTATTATAATTTTCAATCAGAAAATTTTGAGATTTCTCTCATTTCTCTCTGGTAGACTCCAAATTCTTTTTTAGGATTAACGCTGGTTTTCCCTAATCTCTTTTACTTGCGTGTTACGCTGCGTCATAAATGCATCAATGGTACTAATAATTAAAATACCTCGAGTTACGAACTGAAATTCTCAATGAATGACTTGGGATGACCTAATGAGCGACTTGAAATGCCATAAGGTATGACTTGAGAAACTCTAAGGTATTCCTCTATTTCTCTCTCTATCTATTTCTCTTTCTCCATCTCTGTCTCGCTGGGATGTTGATGTTGGGACTAGCCAGCAGGTTCCGGGTAGGCGCCGGCCGGTGGGTTGGGTGGGGTAGGGAGGGGAGGTGCAGCAGTGTGGTGAGGGTGTGCAACAAGATCTGTTGCTGAAGATTTAAGTATTAGAAACTGATAATAAAGATAATGCAGAGAAATTACAAGCAGAGATACAGAAAAAATCTGAACAAGTAGATAGTTTACTGAAGGAAAGTGAAAAACAATAGTTTACTGAAGGAAAGTGAAAAACATGAGCAGCAGGTAGATTCGATGGATAAACAAGTCAGCCAGCTTCATAACATGCTAGAGGAAAAGGAGCAACTTATTCTGCATTCTGCAATATAAGGATCGAGAGAAGAATCTGGAAGAACAGATTTCTGAGGTTTTGAATTCAGTATTAATGTGTTGAATTTGTAAAACCATTTTGCATGTATTTATGATTCTGTATTTTGTTGCAGAATCGAGCATTGCTAACTGCTCTACTTAGTAGCCAAGGGAATTTGAGAGAAAGAGGAAAGCTTACTTGCAGAGAAATTATTTCCTCAATGTAAGAGCTATAACATGTTCCCAGTCCTGGTGCGTTAAGGAAACCAAGAGCTACACTTCAGAAATGGTGCAAGGTTTGGATTTGGATTCTTAAGGTGTGGTAAAATTTCTGTGCTAACTACAATATTTGGCTTGTTTCAAATTGATTCAGAAAATTTACAGGGTAAACTTTGGGGGAAAAAAATAATGTGTCCTATCTCCCAGCATCTGTTGATTTCTTTCGACAGAAATTTGAATTATTACAAACTCTGTGTTATTAATTTCAGCAATCGGTTCACTGTTCCTATGATGTTCTAGTTTTGCATTGTTTCTCCTAGTTAAATTAGACGTCTATGGCGAAAACTACACCTAATTGGATGCCTTTAATATTATCTTGTGAAAAATTGTTATTGGTTCTTTCAACGTGTACTGTATATCTTCTTCCTTATTTGACATCCAACACAATGCAAACTTAACGTTTTAGTTAGAATGCATTACTTGCCATGTAGTAACTAGTATGCATATTGCATTGTTGTTGCAGATTTTATTTTCAATTACTAAACTTTTATGTTATTTTAATTTTATTTAACATAATTAACCAGCTTGTTCTAGTACTGAATTTTATTTATTTTTGTTTTTCCATTGACTGTATCTATGATGCTTTCCGACACTACAGAGGATAGTTTGCAAGTCGAAGGTGCTTCTTGACCATGAATCTCCATTGTATAGATAGAATGTATTCAAGCTCTATTCAAAACCCATTGCAGTAAAGTAGCAGTTGGGCAATAGATACACAGAAGATTAGCATCAGCTCATGATCTTTACATTAGACTATTGTTTTTTGGTGCCATGGTAATTGTCAGGTGCCTTGTCTCTTTGTCTAATTGACTATTGTTTTTTGGTGAGAATGTGTAATTGACTTCAATGCTCTCTATAGTAGCAATTTCTCTACTTGTGTATTTTACTATTCAGAGTGGGCCATCTGAGGTAATGAGGTATATGACATCATGGATTTGTACTTGGTGATTTGGGTAATGCATTTGTACTTTATGATATGAGTAATTCGACCTTTCCAGCATATCTTATTGTGATTGTTGGATGACAACCACATGATATGTATAGGTTGCATGAAAAGCATTTATAGGATGTTCATTTTTCTTTTATGGGATTTTAACGGTTTCTAGTTCTATGTTCATATCATGTTTAATATATTATGTTATCGGAGGATGGTGAGAAGCACACGTTCTTCGTTTGGATATAATTTGATTTAATCAATCAATAGTTCTCATTTATTTGATAACATTACATCTCATATTGTAAAAATTCACTCTTTTATGATGCATCTAAATATATAGTCAGTGCCAGCCCTGAAGGGGGGCACTGAGTACGACCGCCTAGGGCCCATTTTCAAGGAGGGCTACAAATTTTTATATTATGTATATATTAATATATATATATTAAAAAAATAATTATTGGGTTTATTTATAATGTTTTCGCTGCAATTAGGCTCTTCTACTTATTGTGTCAGAACTATAGTTATTTAGTTTCTTCATTTGGACTTAGGCCCCCTTTGTAAAAAAAATAAAAAAACTAGACCCTTCTAAAATATAAAATTTGGATTCTGTAATCTATTTTTCCTTGATTATTAGTTGAAAGCCACCTTTTTATTTTTTTTTTATTTCCTTAATTTGTATTTGGCCAACTTGTTTTATTTTTTATTTGGCTTCTCACGTGAATCAGAAGAGAAGCAAGCCAACATCCTCATCTGCATGGTTGTCGATCCTTTTTGCCCTTGGGTTTACACCTCTTTTTTTTGTTTTTTTCATCAAAAGTACATGTCTTCTTTCTAAAAAGTTGAATACAGAGGGCATGTTTGCTTTGAATTGACAAAGATGAATCTTTGTCTCTCTATATAGTCTTGTGGAAAACTGATTTTTTTTTTTTTTTTGTTCTCCACACTCTTTCAATATAAAAGAAATTAGAGATGTCTCGTTGAGGCAAGAAGGTAATTAATGTTTGAGTGTGTAATTTTTCCATTTAATTTTTCTCTAATATTCCTATAAATTATTTTCTTAACGTTCAATCAAAAATGTCCTAATTGATTTCTTGTCAATTATGAATTATTTTACAAAAAAATTTATTAGGAGTCCAATTTAAATTTCGCCCCGTAACTTTCAAAAGTCAGGGCCGGCCCTGTATACAGTTGATGCGAAGTTTGTCTGTTAAAAGGAGCTTTAATATGATCATTCACTTGGTTTTCTTTTTGTGCTGATCAACAAAAACGACGTGGTTTCACGCAACATCAACACTATAAAGTATAAACAGAGAATCAGAATTCACTTTAAACTCGGTCATGAGTAAAACATTTGAACTCATCCAAAACATTTGATTGAGGAATGATGACTAGTTTGAAATTCTTATTCATCATTGCAGTAATCCTCATAGGTTTGTAAGTACTGGCAGACTTGAAAATCTTCCGAACAAGGAAACTGATCCATTAGGCATATGTCAGCATCTCAAACTTCACCATTCCTTGCCGCTGGTAAGGCCATTGTTTTCCCTCCTGGGATACTGATTCGCAGTTCATTTTTTGAGTATGATCTAATTCAACTGTGGCATCTCTGCTTGTTTCTAGGAACATACATATTTTCCTGGACACACCTCTAAAGCTGGTGGAGGTACGTGCTGAACATTTGGTATTGCTTTGTAGTTGCTTGGTTAAAACTTGAAACCCAATTGCTTACTGTTTGCAAGAATTTGAATTTTGGTGCCAAGCATATATGGGAGCTTATGGTTGTTGAGTCATTTTCTAATGCTGAAAAGGTTATTTTCCAGGTAAGCGCATATGCATGTTTTTTCAGTCAGACGGTATTGAGGAACAACAACGTAGGAAGATGAGTTCCGAAACCAATGAGCCTGTATTCACCAACTTTGTAACAGGATTCAGAGGGACCCTTGATTATATATTCTACACGTACAGGTATTTGGAACGACTATATCTGACTTTTATAATGCACAAGATTTTGACCTGCCAAAGTTCAGCACTTCAGCCTAATATAAATTTTCTTTGAATGAAAAATATATTCTGAGTCATTGAAAGTATAATATGTCTCTTTCTTGACCAAAAAAAAAAGGAAGTGTAATATGCCTTTGTATGAACAACTTATATTGTTGAAAGGGCTCATGGGGTTCCTGTCCTCTACATATATGTCTATCACTTGGGAGCCGGTGCTTTTTTTTCGATGAGAAAGGGAGAGAGCCAGGTGTTCTTAATGTAGGCTTTTATTCCTTCCCAAAAGTGTTCATTTAATCTTCTCAAATAATGGTGTGATAATTGACAAACCTTAATCAGGAAAATGACAATACACAGTTGTAAACATGCGAGATGGTTGGAAATTAAGGATAAACCACGTACTGAGTCTAAGTCTAATTCAGTAACCTTTTTCCCCTTTGCATAAATTACCAATCACATGAATGCAGTAATGTGGCATGATCTACTTAATTAGTAGCCAAGGTCATTTGAGAGGAAAAAGGAAAGCTTACAGGAGAAATTCTTCTTGCAATGTAAAAGCTAACCTGTTCCCAGGCCTGGTGCCTTGGGAAACAAAGACCTACACTTCAGAAATGGTGCAAGGTTGTGTTTAAATTTGGATTCTTAAGGTGTGGTAAGATTTTAGAACTCAGTGAAATCTTTGGCTTGTTTCAAATTTATTCAGAAAATTTACAGTGTAGACTTTGGGGGAAAAAAAAAAGTTTTTCCTAGCTCCCAGAATCTGTTGATTTCTTTTTTTTTTTCTTCCTTAGATTGTCTACATAACACAAAATTTGAATTTTTAAAATTTGGATTGTGAAAAATTGTTATTGGTTCTTTCTATGTGTCTTCCTTATTTGACATCCAACATAATGCAAATTTTACATTTTGGTTAGAATGCATTTACTTGTGATGTAGTAAGTATATTGCATTACTGTTGGAGATTTTTGGGAAATGTATATAGCTTACCAGCTTCTTCCAGTACTGAATTTTATTTATTTATTTTTCCATTGACTGTATCTATAATGCTTTCCGGCAGCGGATAGTTTGGAGGTTGAAGGTGTGTTGGAGCTTCTTGACCATGACGCTCTGGGTGCTGGTCTTCCATCTCCTCATTGGTCATCAGACCATATTGCCATCATGGGAAGGTTTAGGCTCAAGACAACCTCTCACAAACAGTGCTCACAACCACTACCTCATAACCCTTGGCAGCGATCAGCAGATGCACAGTTATAACTCTTACAGGAAAGCAGAAGATGATTTAGATATTAGGGTCAGGTATTTTGCATAGAATGTATTCAAATTCTATTCAAAGCCCTTTGCCGCAAAGCAGCAGTGGTCCTTTAAGTACTTCGTTAGCATATACACAAGATTAGCATCAGGTCAAGATGATCTTTACAGTTTGGTCCATTTTAGGCCAAGATGTAGATACACAGAAGATCAGACACATAAGATTACCATTTAAACTTTCTTCCCTATTCAACAACCATCATATAACTTGTGTTGGTTTTCCAAAGCAGTGAATTCATTTTTTGTCTCCATGGTAATTGTCAGGTGCCTCGCTCTTTGGCTAATTGACTTTTTTGTTTGTGTGAGATTGTGTAATTGACTACAATGCCCTATAGTAGCAATTTCTCTACTTCTTGTTGCTAATCAGAGTGGGCCATCTTAGGTAATGAGGTATATGACATCATGGATTTATACCTGGTGATGCATTTGTACTTTGTGATTTGGGTAATTCGACCTGTCCACTGTATCTTATTGAGATTGTACTATGAAAACCACATGATGTGTCTAGGGTGCATGAAAAGCCTTTTTTTTATTTTTGGTCTGGCATGAAAAGCATTTGGAAAGTTCTTTTTCTTTTATGGGAATTAATTGGTTCTCATGTTTACACACAATGAGAACCCTCAATTGTTGGTGTGCTAATTTATATGGACTGTATACATAGACTACAGAGGACTGGCCAGTTAACAGATTTTTGGCATGTTATGTTTTCAGATAGTGAGAAATACACATTTGAACATAATTTTATGATGCATATTTAAACAGGTTTTGCATGTCTTGACTGTACTGAGCTTCACAACATCATCACTATAAACAGAGGATCAAAATTCACTTAAAACTCGGTCAAATATAAGACGTTCCAATTCATCCAAAAGTAGAAGGTGACTCGTTAATAGTCACTAAACATATAGTGAGAGTGAGACTGGCTTCCTGAATGACGAGCAAAAAGAATAAGAGAAAGGCGAGTACTTCTGACACCGATAAGTACAAATCATCCTAACCCAAAAAATAATAATAATAAAAGAAAAACTTAATAAAATAGTAATAAATGTGATGATATTACCTACCAAAGTAAGATGTGGACCCTCATGACTAGATGGTCTTTCTCATTGAAAAAAAAACGGGTGTATATATTTTGTATGTCTATCTTTATTATCACATGACTTAACATGTCATGTACACTCATGTTATAAAAGTTTTACTTCCGTTACGACAAGTGTGTTGAGAGTTTGAGGATAGATAGCAATCTCTAAAATAGATTAAGGGGGAAAAACATAGTCAATAGTGGACCCGATAAGGCAAGAAATTCTTGTCCACAACCATTGTATACAACTCTGTCACAAAATTATGTGATTAGAATATGAGGGATTCGAGGTTAGAGAAGTTGTATCGTTGTAGGCAATATTTCTCCACAGAATTTAGAATCCAACTCCTGCAGACCTTAGTTACTGATACCCATGCTTTAGACAAATCTAGGAGGACAAGCTTGTATATATACATTATATGTAAAGGTTAGTCCTCTATGATCACCCGTAGCAGTCATTTGGATCTTATAGAGATGGATGAAGCTATAAAAGCCCAGCAAAGCCTCCAAGGAAGAGTACTACTCTTTTAGCTTTTTAAGACAGAATTAATTAACTGTTTACACATACTTTTGTATTAGTAGGATCTGTCTAGCTTCTTAAACTTAATCAGTACCAGCAGGTCTTTGATGATGTTACTAGCTAGCTAGCACATGAAGCTGCTCAGCCTTGATGACTTGAATAGGGCTTGAATAGGGTTGGGGAGCTCTGGTCAGATGGGTGCATATACTTGCAATTTGGGCATGCAGGGGAAGACCTGCACAGCATAACCAACATGTGACACCTCATGCATACAGTTGCTACCATCTCTTGCTGCTGCTGATGTTGATGATCATGATGATCATCAAATTCCAATGCCAACCTTGATGGGTTGTTACTCTTCCTTGGCCTGTGGGGCACTTCCATAAACAGATCATGATGACTGAACACACTGTGTGTATTGGGAGTGTGATCAGAATTAGGCTTGTCAGCAATGTTTTTCCTGAGGGACTCACATCTCAGGTTGAGCTCAAGGTCTAAGCTGATCATATTATTGCTAGCTGGACTTGGTGGCTCAGGACTCCTCCTTGGATCCCTACAAGTTTTCATATGTGTCCTTGTGTTGTAAAAGTGTATCTGTCCTGACTGCATATATAGTGCAAAAAATTCAACATTTCTGTCATAGAATTGTTGATCATACAGAGCTATTTCACAAAAGACACTTTGTGTGATGGTTAATTGCAAAATTCTAGTATGATTGAATAAAGACCTGGGTATGAAAAGGCCGGGTATGTATATCTACCTGAATATCAAGGCATCGTTGCCACTCCAAAGGCAATGGAGTCTCAAGGTGTAGCTCAATATCAAACAAGGCTGATTTTGCTGTGATGTCTGGTTTTGAACGTTTTTCAAACAGTTCTTCAGCATATGAAAATGGGTCATCCCACTTTCTCTTCTTGGATGAATTCTCAGAGTCATGAGCAGCTGGGATTGCCTTGTTCTGGTTTGGAGAAAGGGGATGAGCTTGAAAAGAAACCATAGCTAGCTAGCTAGCAAGCAAGCTTCAAGTACTCAGAGATTAAGTGGTAGTACTAGTCTCTCACAAAGACGCACATACACACTGACAGGGAGAGAGTTATATAAATCAAATGGTGGGGAAAGTTTTGGTGGTTATATAGGCTGATGGGGTTTGGGCATAACTGCAAGGGAGAATCTAATAGGGGCAAACTTTGAAGGTACAACTAAAAGAACCTGGCCTACCCATGCATGACGTGCATTCCAAGTTGGCTCATTTCAATTAACTCCTATGCAGAGAAATCAGCTCCAAGCCAGCAGCTCTTATTAAAGCCTTAGATGTGAAACCCTAACAACCCCCTGATCCTGATGCCACCCAACACAACCAACTACATAATCTTAGGCTTCTTAGCACTCAATTTGGGCTCTATCACTCCCTCACTACATCTCGTACAACAAATGAATGATAGTGTCAGTACACGTGTCCTTATTTTATTTATTAGAAATAAACAACGTTGAGAGAGATTTGAATAAATGACTCATCCTAGAAGGCGAGCTAACTCTAGCCAAGCCAGGAGCCAATAGTGAAGAGCCAAAGGCACAACAAATGCCAAGTTATGGTACTTATTATTATGAGAGGCGGTGAGATGGGAAGCAGAGGAAGAGGAGGTTGTGTGTGAGTGTGTGAGTGTGTGAGTGAAAGGGTCATTAAATGAGGGGAGTCTGTATACGGTTGAAGAAGGTCTTGAATGTCTATGGATCTTTAATATACACATAATAACTCCAACTTCCCACAATTGGGTTACTCAAAGACACAACAAAACTTTTAAAGCTCCCAACACCCCCTCTCACCCATCAATCAATAACCACATTCCATGAGGCCATGAATTAATCACTGCAACTAATTAACTTTGCTTTTAAAGCTCTCAACACCTTCGGCTATTCAATCAACCATGTCCTATATTTTATTTATTTATTGATTATTATTATTATATTTTTTATGAAGCAACTCATGCAGGGTGTCCCTGTTTATTCTAGGACCAACAAGTAATCAAATGCCTTTCTTTTTAATTATTATTATAAATTAAGTCTTCATTTGATTTATTAATTAATGAAAGTGATAGAGTGATAAAATGTAGCTATCATGAGTGAACATACTATGGAGTTGATCAAATTCTAAACATAGAATTTGAAATTTTGAAGCATATTTCATAGTATAATTAAGATGTACAGTCTTCATGGACATCAATGGTTTTATACTTTATTATAATGAATACCCACATTAAACACTTACACCAACTTAATTATACATTGCATGATTGTAATTAAGACTCATGCATCAAGACTCATTGATTTCACCGGTCCTTTATAGTGTGGTGGTACCTCTACCCTTATTAAAGAGGTGGTTTTGGGTTCAACTTCTAATGGAATAGGCAGTTGATCGAGTCCCACTTTAAAACAACATACAAGTACCTAATATTAATGTCTTCCCTTGTAAAATAGAAAAATTATAATATAAAAAAAGATACATTAATTGGGTTTCATGGCCATATCTAATTGCCTTTCTTTTCTTGCTCTTTCTCTTTTGCTTCTTGAACTTGATCCGTGAATGCAATGCATGCCAATTTGGCTCACTATTGGAGTGAAAACCATCGAAAGAAAATATTGTAAATTTTAGAGGGAAAGTTGCTTTGTTTGGGAAGAGATCTAGCATATGATATAGGGGGTTGGAGAGGTGTTGTGTTAGCCAAAATTCACCAACCATATATAAATTGGTGAGGGACCCTAAATAGACTAGACAGCTAATGACATAAATACCAGACCTGTTTATTGCTACTAGTCAAAAGAGTTAGGACACAAAAATTGGTTTTCCTAACAAAGGGATATTTTTGTAAGGTAGCCACCAAATTGAAAACGAGAAAAATAAAGAAACTTAACTACGAGAGAGATATATAAATTAATAAGCAAAGGAATAAAGAAAAAAAAAAGGATCGAGGGGGTCCCAAGGGGTATTAAAGGCTTTGAGGGAGAGGGGGGGGGGGGTTTCAAGTATATGTCCACACCTGCCTTCATTAACTCATCTTGAATTCACTTAAATGCAGAATTCAAGGATGACCAGTGAAACCACCCTCACTTTCTTCAACATCTTTCTTCGTCACTCTCACCAGCACCCCTTTCCTTCTGTTAAATGCTCCCAACCCACCTCTTCTTCCCTTCATTTATTTTCTAGCTAGTTTTTAGGCTCTCTCTCTCTCTCACACACACACACACAATTTATTCACGAAGTTTTCAATCACTTCCCCATATATATACGAATGAACTGTCAGATCGAATCTACTCTCTTACATGTTCATAAATTCGTAAAATTGTTTATAAACAAAACATTGCACTTATTTATAGCTAGTGTCATAGTATATGAAAATTCAACTTATAAAATGCAAGAAATAGGGGGAAATTGTTGAGAGTTATGTGGAGTAATGTCCCACATCGGAAAATTAAGGCTTAGTATATGTGCTTATAAGTCTTGGGCCTCTTCACCCATTGCCAATTAGTTTTGGGTTAGATGCTCTAATTCTATCAGAAATAAGGCTTTGGACCGACAGTTGGTTATGTTTGAACCAAATTTCATCAGCTCAAAGTCCTCGATATATTCCTTTCATGTGTTTGACTACAAAATTTAACAAAAAGCCATCTTACAAAGTAATCCACAACAGTACCCTAATCGAATATTTGCAAAATATCTATACGTACAAAATGTTCTCATATCAAACAGCTTGGTAACATAACAATCTATATCATGTTGTCATATTGCGAATATGGGTAATTGATCAATTAAGTCGAGTCTTAACTGGATGTGTGTACGTTTCAGATTCACAGTCTGCCAACATATATATAAATAATACTCTCAATTCCAAATATTGAAAGACTATCTGGCATAATAATATTAGATACACGCATGATGGTTTGTTTGGTAGGATGGAAACATTATTGGAAGAATTTTCAGCCTATTTTTGGGTTTGGGAGAGGTTGATCGATCAGTAGATTGAGGATGATGTTAACTCTGTTGCATGAGGTTGCAGCTAAGGCCTGTAGCTGGCTTCTGCTAGCATATGCATATGTATGTATCATAATGACACTGTGATGTAGGTGATGAGTGCATGTGATTATATATCTTGTTGAATATGTTGATGGCTTTGATATATATGAAATATTTAAGGAGTGGTGTGCTATCTAAAGCAGCCTCTCAAGATCACTTTCAGAGATGGAATTAATTAAAGAATCAGTTAAGCGTTGAGTTGCATCCCCGTGGCCGTGGGCATCGTAAGCTTTTCGCTTTTCAGCTGAAAGCTTTATTACATGTGTGTGTGCATGCATTTAACAGCAGAGGAAAAAAAAAAAAAAAAAAAAAGATTTTGGTACCTTGCTAGTTAATTTATGAGAATTATTAAGAAAAGTCCCACGCAACCAAACACACACATACAACTATACAAGTACAATAAATTATAATTAACTAATAACTCATGTAATATCACTAATCACTGACATCATATTATTAACTAATTACTACAATCATAATTTTGAAGTTTTAAGATTGTTTTCTCTTTGGACTCATGCATACTAATTTATTATGTTAGTGTATTAATATTTCACAAGTAATATAATAAAAAAATCATAACAAAAAGTCATTCACATGCATAACTCTTATTTTGATGCAATTGTCGGATATTACTAATCAACAATTTTATAGAGCGTTCGAAAGCTTGCAAAATGAGCGTTCAAATTGTTCAAATAAGCGATGAAATATTCATACAATTAATATTTTTGAGAAGATTCATACAATTACTTAAAACATACCTAAGTTGTTCAATTTTTAAAAAACTGAACTATTTTATACATAGTTCTCTCACTTGGACTTAATGTATACAATTAATGTATCTAATACTTCAAAAATACAATTATCCTGGCACAACATTAATTATGTACATTAGGATAAAATATCTTTGACAAATATATTATGGATTTGGTCTATTTGACTCACTTTTTCACTCATTATCCCCAAACTAAAAACATTTGTAAAAACAAAACTGACTTCTTTTAATTACTCTTTCAATTTTCATAGTTGAGGTACGAGATACAAATTAAGACTCACACCCAACCCATGCTCCTCCACCTTTGGCTGGCGGGCCGGCCAGCAATGTCACCTCATGTCGATTGGCACCCTGGCCTACATCCTCCCTTCCTATTCTCCTCCAATTCAAAAAAAATTATTGGGTGTAACCGATACACTGATATATGGTGTAACTAATCTACCGTGTAAGGATATTAGACAGTATATTTATATTATTATAGTATATTATTAATAACGTTCACTCATATTGTAACACATTGAATTAATTAGTTACACCACCTATTGGTATATCGATTACACGGAATAATTTCTCTCAATTCAGGCCCCTTTCTCTCTCTTTTTCTCTCTTCCCTCTTTCTTTCCCAACTACAAAAGAGGCTTGCGACCTTGCCAACCTCCATATTTTATCTTTAATGTGTCATAATGGGTTTTTGTCTTAGAATAGTATACTTATTTAAAAAGAAAAAAATTCTTTTGCGGGGACAATTTTATCCAATGAGATTGTGAACCCATGCCCTAAGCATAGTTTATATACACAGAAAATTAGAGTTTAGTCCGTATTACATTTATTCTTTAGACTAAAACCTTATGTGTTTTTTTTTTAATAAAACCCTTGTTTTTTCTAAATAAAGTCTTTTGACCACTGCCTCATCAACCCTCATATGTCATCATTTTTTTATTAAATGATATATATAGTATACGTACAAAAAGTATAGCTTCAAGCATTTACATGATATATATGGGGGTAGATCCATGGAAGTATATTTTTGACATAAGTTTTTAATGGGACCTAATCTATATAAGATTTCAACGATTCAAATCGTTTAGTTTTTAGGTCTCCATTAAATGATCATTCTTGTTAAAAATTAAGTAAATTAGGAACTATTTACCTACAATGATTAAATAGTTAATAAAATAAACACTTAAAATGTTGACAATTTAATTTTTATAGGTAAATAGTTTTTGATTTACCTAATTTTTTGCAATGATTATCCTTTAATGAAATCCTAAAAAATAGACGATTCGATTGTTTAAATTTTATATAGAGTAGATCTCATTAAAAACTTATGTTAAAATTTATATAAAAAATAAAATGTTATGAATCTTTCTCCTATATCCTATATATATAGGACCAACTTTAATTAAATGCATTCTCAACCGTAGGAATAGCAGTGCAATCGTTTATCTATATATCTTCTGATGGAAAAGTTACGAAGGTACATGTGTTGCTAACTAATGTGTGTATATTATCAATATTCTATCAAGGGGCCCCACCGTTCTGAGCAGACTTTGATCAGCAACCTGAGAGTTGTTCAGTGGAGTCATATATCGTAATTGCCTGGTTGGTTGCTACTGCCATTGTCATCTTAATTGTTACGCAAGGTTGTATATATAGAGGGTACTCCCACATGCATACCGGCCTTGTATATATATATATATATCTTCCTGTACTTAATTTTTATCCTACTTTCTTCTTGGGAAATTCTTATCCTTCTTTCCTCATTGAGTGAGGCACTTTCAATCGCATTTTACTATTTTAGGACAGGCTTCAGTTTGTTTTTATCTGAAGAAGTGAAGAGGGTTTAGTTAATGAGGTTTGTACTGGGCCGGTCCTCAGATTTGGGAGGCCAATATTTGAGAGGCCTATTTTTGAGGTTGAACTAATGGGCCAAATCTCCAATAAGAGGCCTTGGGTTTGGTCGCGCCCTAGCCAGTTGGCTAACCCGCCTAGCGTCATGGTCAGGCCTGTTTGTAGAAGATATGAGAGCTTGTGTCATAGTGGTTAAGAACATTTTGAAGAGAATAGCTTTGATATAACGGATTTATACTCTCTGCATCTAAAATGTAAACACTCATAATAGGCAAGGTTTTTTCTTACTTGAGCTTTTGAGTTTGAATCCCTTATATATGTAAGAATGAGACAGTCCGAATGTGACGACTTCTCACAGGAGTGGGGTGACCCTAACTTCTTGTCTTATTGGTACTACTTGTCATGCCATTATTGGCTAATCCGGGCCTAAAATACCCCTGCATCTTCAATCTTGATGCCTGACCTGGTTGGGCCGTTGATCATGGGCTTCAGTCAACAGACTACAACCCACATAGTTAAGTATCACTTTTGGAAACGGCCCATATCACATCCAGGAGTAGACTAATAATATAACTATCATAAATTCATAATTGTGATAATGTGATCTATCATCTATGATCCAATGAAACTCCCCCAACTCATCTTGGTGCAAGATTTTAAAGGTAAATCGAAAAGGTCTTGAAAATAGAGTGCTACCACATGTATGGTACCATATGTTTTGTTTGAATTAAAAACTTATAAACTTTACTTAAAATAATTAAAGACAGATGTTAATATATAAATGGAGGTATATCAGTCTCTCCTGGTAAATCCCAAATATTATCCAATGAAAAAGATTAATTTGCTTTGATTTCGGAAAGTGGGTGCAAAAGCAATAATCTCACACAAATACATACTTTAATTGCACCTAACTAGAAAAACTACGTTACAGACTCAATCTCATAACCATACTAATATAATTGTACAACCAACCATTGGAGCCATAAACTTCAACCCACATTTTTATCAATGGCTTCTTCCTTGGGCTGATCACCTTCAACAAACCGACGCCAGTACCAGTGCTTCGCCCACACGGTGTGCACCGAGTCCAGAGGGATTCCCTTAGTCTCCGGCAGCAACAGCGCGACGAAAATGGTCATGGCAAAAATCCAACCGGCATAAAACAAGAAGGTTGCAAATTTGAAATGGCAGAGCATGGACAAGAATGTTTGGGACAGCACAAATGTGGTTGCGAAGTTGACGGCAAGGCCCATGCTCTGGCCCGTGGGTCGAATTTTCATGGGGAATATTTCACTTGGTATGAGCCAGCTTAGAGGACCCCATGACCAACCAAAACCAGCAGCGTACAAGCACATTAGCACCAGGACTAGTACGGCGTAGCCCTTGGAGATGTGCTCTGTGCCTGAAGTGCCTGTTGTGATTCCTAGAACAATAGCCACCCCAACCTACACAAAAAGCCAATTTCTATGTTATGCTTGTATTGGGTGCAATCACATTGCGTTTTTTTGTGAAATGAGTCACAATGAAAGTTGTCATTTTTGTTTAATTTAGAAAACTAACCCTTTTTTGTCGTTGAGAAAGACATTACACCCTTTTCGCATAAGTTGAGATAAGAGTACTATAATGGTCATTCTCCATACAAAAATACTCAAGTTTCTAATTTGAGAAAATAGGCAAAATTTATACTCTTTAAAGATATTTAGCTCTATTTTTGAAATTTTAGAAACATCACCGTCGAGTGGTGTTCAAGTTTCCCTTCAATAGTGCTGTAATTGTACTCAAATAGTGACATTGTTCGAACAAGATTCGAGCTTCAATTCGAGCACTACGGGAAGGAGCCTTAGAAACCGAACAAAACTCGAGTACTAATCTAGAATTATGTTTTTAAAATTCTAACAAAACAGGGCTAAAAGGTCTTCATTGAAAAAAAGAAATTGTTAGTTTTCAAAACTTCTCATTCGTTTTCTATCTCCTAAAAAAATAAGCCATTTTTGCATCACATCACTCCACTATAAAACTGAAGATATATATACCATACTAGCTAGATGCCAACGTACGCGCGTACCTGACAGATGACCATTTGAATCCCACCCTCCATGAACAAAAACCTTCTCCCATACCGATCAACCATAGCCGTGGACACAAGAATCGAAGCCAGATTGACCAACCCAAGAATAATCGCCGCAATCAGAGCCGAGTCATTCCCGAACCCAACAGACTGAAACAGAACCGGCGCATAGAACGCAATGATGTTAATCCCAGTGAGCTGCTGGAAAAACGGAATCGCAATCATACCAATTACAAGCTGAGGCCTGTACTGCCGCTCGAAAATGGTCACCAACGGCTCCTGATCGATCGCCTTGGCCATCTCACTGCTCTTCATCAGAGCCGCCAGCTCGGCTTCGATGTCGGTGTCTTTGCCTCGGATTTTGAGGAGCGCCTCGCGAGCTTGGGCGAGCCTGTTGCGCTGGACCAGGCTCGTGGGCGAGTCGGAGATGAACACGGCGCCGACGGTCATTATGACGGCGGGGACTATGGCGAGCCCGAGGGAGAGCCGCCAGCCGTAGCTGTGCTTCGCGGTGGCGTAGTTTATGCAGTTGGCGGCCACCACGCCGATTCCAATGAAGAATTGGAAGCCGGTGCTGAAGGCTCCGCGCCATTTCGGTGGTGCGATCTCGGAGAGGTAGATGGGAGCCGACTGTTTGGGGCATTATATATAATTGGAAGGGATATATGTTAGTCATTGAGAATCACGTACGTACATCAAATTGTTTCTCTGTCTTATGATCGATAATCTAATGCTAAAACACTCAAATTAATGTTTGACAATTATTATGCCAAAAAAACTCAAGTTATCTTATACCACCTAATCATCCATATATCAAGCTAATATTTCTTCGATATCGTTCAAACAGGACTTTGATATCATATTAGACAATTATTTTGCTTCAGATATTTAAGATATCAAAAAATTCAACAATATATATATATATATCAAAATAACAACATAAGAAAATATTAAGATATTTAATTAATTAATATTTTAATAAGCTATTATTGTATGTGACTGTAAAATCATATGACATATTAACTATGTTATCAATCCATTCAATTATATTAGATGTACAATTATTAATATCTAAAAACTTAAACTTTATCCTTAATAATTGTTAAGGTATTATAATTTTAGTGAATTTGGCTTTTATACCACCACTTACCAATCAGATTTTTCGCTTAACAGGATGAAGGGTTTGCATGTAAGTAGATGATATGCATAGTAATTAGTATGTGACTTAATAAGTGTCTTATTAAAATACATTCATATATACATGTATGCATATATGTGTGTACGTATTGGTGAGAATTAGTAAATAAACTCCCTTAGAGATTAGTGTTCGAAGTGGCCAAGTTCAATCCCCGTTTGGGCCTAAGTTTCTAAGACAAAAAACTCAAATGGGGTGCGAGCCCAAGAAGAGACAAAGCTAGAGATGGTAAACTTACTTGGTTGGTGAACCCAACCCCAAACCCGAGCAAGATCCGACCCAAGATGAGCATGGCAACATTGACGGCCCCACCATTGAGAGCAGAGCCAGCAAAGAAGGTGCAGCCACCCAAGATCATGACGTTCCTGCGGCCCACAGTCTTGGCGAGACGGCTAGCCACAAGGGACGCAGCCAGGCCCGCTATGTAGAGAGAGGATGTGAATGCTGTCAAAATCTGGCTGTCATACATGCAGTACATGTTTCTCTCTGCCTCTCCTTCCTTCCTCAGTACTGATGGGAAGAACTTTTTCAGAAATGGTGCCATTGTGGTCACACCTCCTGACAAAATTGTGGATTGTCATCATTAGTTTCATGCATTTCATGATTACCATACCATAAGTTTTCTGCAAAGTGAGCAATTTATGCATTTTAGTATGACAACTATGGTGTTGGACTGTTTTTTTTCCCCTTGACTTCACGATCAATTTCTCTACCTAGTCAACAGATGTTATACGACTTATAACTCTAGTAGTTAAAGAACATTTATCTTTATTCCAAAGTTTTAAGTTCGTATTCTCACTCTCCTACTACGTGTAAAGAGCTAAACATTATTCATTTTCATAAAGTAACTTTTTTGTTTTATTACAAAGATCTTTTTCCAATGGTTAATATTGGCTTTTAACTTTTTTGTTTTATTACATGCAAAGATCTTTTTTTTTTTTTTTTTTCATAAAGTAACTTTTTTCTTGTAAGGTAAAGTATCTTTCATTAAGGATATCATATCAGTTAGCTAAATAGGGTGAATATTCCGAATTTATTATAAATCATTGTGACCGTAGACTGTTAACATATATAGGACAACCCACCTAACAGTCAATAGCATTCTAGTGTTGTTTTTATATAATCAATAGCACTGTAGCTTAGCTTGTCATTTTGTGAAACATATCGATCTATTGCATGTCTTAATCTTTTTGACTATGATAGCATGCTCATAAATTAATCAACCAAATCAAACCAACCCTATCTGTCTAATTGCCTAGGTGGCTATATAAAAACACAAAGTTAATAGCCATATACCAACCATGAAAATTATGAAATACCAACTGGATTGACATGCACTAACATACTGCACAAGCCAGTTGCATGTATATATGAATTATGACAGCCAGTTGTATATATGAATTATGATAGCCAGCTGCTAAGGCTCACCAAGCCCTTAATAGGAAAGATTTATCACCATTTCCTTAGTGTTATCTTCCTCTAACACTAATATTGTTTCAATTAAACTAATATTGTTTTTCAACATATCTTCCGTATCGAGACAAACAAATTTTAGAGACAAAAAATATGTACACCTAAATTTTATTCGTGATGAAAAAAATAAAAATATCATAGAGTAAATATACCGGTGATAACTAAGTTTTACTTGTAACGTACTGTAATATCATTATTTATGGACTACATCTATTAAAGTTAATTCATTCATCAATTGGAAATTTGGAACCACCTCCTAGTCAATAGTCATGCTTCTTCTTCTTTTTTATCTTTTTAATTTTTAATTTTTGGATTTTGGTGTTTGGTAATAGTGAGAAAGAGAGAGTAAGCACTTTGGGACAATTCCAGCAAAATTTGAACGTTAAAATGAAAGAAAACAAGAAGTAATTAAAAGCAAGATCGAAAACGCACCTGAAATTCCGATGTCATATCCAAATATGAGGCCACAAGACGCAGCGACGATGCACGTGATCACCACTGACAGCGTTATCTTGCCGTTATAGCCGCTCACAGGCACCCCAGGCGGCCCGTCAACGGCGAAAACTCCTCCGGCCATTTCCTCCGCTTTCACCCTTCGATTTTCTCGGCAACCAAACAGCAGCTAGCTAGCACTCAATTACTCGAGTCCAGACGCAACAGCCTTTTCCTGAGTCCACGCTTTAACTGCACTTTGCAGAGTGTGTGACTGTGTGCGCTCGAGTTAAGCTCATCAACATTCAACAAGTACAAATTTATTCATGTATTTAAAGGACCAATTTGTCCATAATTATTAACATTGCCTGCCTCCCAAAAAAGAAAAGCTACCTACCAGGCTACCAGTAAACCAGTCCACTGGAGACCAGGTGTATATTTCATATTTCTATTGGTTTTTTGTTTTTTGTTTTTTTGTTTTTTTTAATAGAATTATTGGGTCTTTTTCTATGCTCACTGGTGCACGGCACACTTTTTGCTTTATAAACAAGCTTGTCATTTTAAATCCTCACTTTGTATAGTTACGTATCAAACAAGTCTTCGAGGCTTATAATGCGGTTGCATCTTTCTCTTAATTAGGTGAAAATTTTAGAGTGAACAACTCGATCCTATGTAATATGTAATGGAACTCTATTTTTTGATGGAATAATGAGGAAAACTTTGGACTCACTATGAATTTTGTATGTGACAATAAGGTATGAATTTTCTGTCAAATATATACACGTGGAACTCATTATATAAAAGTAGATTTCATATTTATGTTGTGAGAATGAAGTTATATGTAATCTTGTTATAAACATAATAATTTCATCACCATGTAAAAGAACTTAGAGTAAATATTGTATACATGTAATTGTAAGTTCACAAATTACACGTGCATACAAGATAAATCTAAAATCTAAATTTTTTAAGTACATGAAATAACTTGAATGTTCAATTTTACTGCTCATTCACCCTTTATGAATTAATATGGGTTAGAGTAAACCGTAAAATTAAATACATGCAATTGCAAGTTTATAAACTACACATATACTTACAAGATAAATTTGAGAATTCGAATATTTTAAGCTACTTCATGCATGTCCTATATATCAATTAATGATATATAATTCTATTACTTGTTGCGTGCTTTAATTAAATATAACGAATTATGTAGGCTGGAGAATGAGCACAAGGGGGAAAATGAATACATAAAATAAAATCGACCCTGCGTTTAATTACTTTTTAGAAGAAATATTACTTTACAGATTTTCTTCAATGGTTGTGTGCCATATTTGTAACTAGCTTTTATATTGAGATGATCTAAGCTAGCTAGGAAGTGAAAGGCCCCAAGCAATTGTTTAAGGTTTGAAACCAACGGTCTTACTTAAAACTAGGGGAGCGAGTAGTTGGTTGTTCATCAAACAAATAAAATAAAATAAAAACGTGCACCTTCCCTTCCTTTCCCTTCCTTTCCCTTCTAGATAGCTAGTGTTTTAGTGTTTTCCATGTGTGTGGGATTTGATGATTAGTGAGATGGCCGGCTTCCTATTGAGAATTCAGAAATTAGACAAGATCCAATATCACAGGAGTAATTGAAGGCTTCTCTCTCTGTTGTAATATTTCTTTACTTAGGTTCATCAATTCCCTTGATTGTAGAAACTGACTTGTTGACCAAGCCTAGAGTAGTCTATATAAAGTTGTATATACGTTTGTAATAGATATAGGGAAATTTATATACTGAAGTTCTTCGTCACACCTTTTCCATTTTAACATGGTATCAGAGCATTTTGTAACTCTTCAAAATTCTTGGATCTTAGACATTCGAGCTACAGATTACATCACATCTCAATCAACCATTTTGCAAAATCCAACATCACCTACACATTTTCTACCCGTTCATTTACCCACTGGAGATAAGGCCAATATACATTTTGTTGGTTCAGTTTCTTTTGGTCCTAATTTTTCTTTAGAAAATGTTCTTTCTATTCCATCTTTCCAAGTCAATTTAATATCAATCAGTAAACTAACACAATCTTTGAATTGTTGTGTTCTTTTCTTTCCTGATTTTTGCCTTTTACAGGATTTGACAACGAGGAAGATGATTGGGTTGGGTAAACGACGTGGCAACCTTTACTACCTCACACCTATGGTGTCAAAACCAGCCATACATCATGTCTCTACCTCCCACCATATATGGCATCAGCGTCTTGGTCACCCTTCATCTGCTCGTTCTAAATTTTTGTCTAAGTCTATTTCTATTCCGTTTGAGTCTCATCAGTCATGTGATGTTTGTCCATTGGCCAAACAAACACGCTTACCATTTGGTTTAAGTTCAATTTCTAGTTCTGAACATTTTTCTTTAATACATTGCGATATTTGGGGACCACATAAAATTACTTCTCATACTGGTGCACGCTATTTCCTTACTATTGTTGATGATTTTACTCGATGCACTTGGTTATTTTTTATGCGATGGAAATCTAAAACTCAATCTTTATTAAAATCATTATTTGCCTTTGTTCAAACTCAATTTGGTCGTACAATTAAAACTATTCGAGTTGACAATGGTAGCGAATTTTATTCTCTGTGACATTTTTTTAATGAGCAGGGAATTCTTTATCAACATTCATGCGTCTACACACCTCAACAAAATGGTGTTATGGAGCGCAAGCACCGACACATCTTAGAGATCGCTCGTGCCCTCCGTTTTCAATCCTCGCTACCAACCATTATCTTTCTGGGGTGAGTGTGTTCTTACTACCGTTTATTTAATAAATCGCTTACTCACTCCTCTTTTGTCAGGAAAGTCACCTTATGAGCTACTATATAATTGTGCTCCCACTTATGATCACTTGCGTGTTTTTGGTTGTCTCTGTCATGCCACTAATGTTCATCCATCTCATAAATTTGATGCTCGTGCTAGGCGTTGTGTATTTGTTGGGTATCCTTTTGGGCAAAAAGGCTATCGCCTTTATGAAATTTCCACACAGAAATTTTTTATTAGTTGCGACATCAAATTTCAGGAAAATGTCTTCCCTTTTGCTTCTGCTTCCCCTAATACATCAACCACTAGTCTGGTTTTTCCCTTGTCATCCATAGGCACCACCACTCTTCCTTCTCCATCAGAACTTGTAGTTGTGTCACCACCAATCCATTAAATTTTTTTTTCTTATTTTTGTTTTCTTCTAACTAGAGAGAGAGAGAACAAAATTTCGTGATGACTAGCTTGTACAAAAGAGTGGCAGCAACAGAGGAAGGCGTACCAAGATGGACGATCAATGAAGATGGGAGGACTTAAACATGGATTGTTTGAGGAATATTTTTGGAAGAGTAGGGATGGAGTCACTACTTTTGGATGTCCCCTTTGTGTGCAAGTCATGGTACACGACAACCCTCAATCCTTCATGCTGGCAGCGTCTCTTATAGAACCTGTCTCACCAGCATCTCCTACATCCTCTCCTCATGTCATTCCCTCACCTACTCATCCACCAACACCATCATTGCGTCATTCTACTCGTGATCGTGAGCCACCTTTTTGGCACAAAGACTATCATGTCACTATATCTGACGTTGCCTCGCCTACCCATACTCCGTCGTCAGCCTCACTGTCTTCTCCCACTAAAGGTACTCGTTACCCACTTTTCAATTTTGTTTCATATGCTCGTCTATCACCTTCACATCGTTCCTTTTTAGCACTTGTTTCAGGAATTGTGGAACCTGCTTCTTTTGTCGAGGCTACGAATGATCCTAAGAGGCAACAAGCTATGGCTGCAGAAATTCATGCCTTGGAACAAAATCATACTTGGTACCTTATCCTTTTACCTCATAGGCACCAACTCATTGGTTGTAAATGGGTATATAAAATCAAATATAAGGTGGATGGCACCATTGAATGTTACAAGGCCCGCCTTGTAGCCAAAGGCTATACACAAGTTGAAGGAGTTGATTATCGTGAGACTTTTTCACCCACTGCCAAACTCACTACCTTTCGGTGCCTCTTAGGCGCCATTGCCTCTTCTCGCAATTGGTCTCTTCATCAAATGGATGTTCAAAATGCTTTTTTACATGGCGATCTTGAATAAGAAGTCTATATGCTTCCTCCACCTGGGTTCAGTCGACATGGGGAGAATCTAGTATGTCGACTGAACAAGTCTTTATATGGACTTAAACAAGCATCTCGAAACTGGTTTTCCAAATTTTCCACTGTTGTTCAAGCTGCTGGTTTTTAGCAGTCCAAATCAGATTATTCCTTATTTACTCGGAGAAACGGTCATTCTTTCACTGCTGTGTTAATTTATGTAGATGATGTTTTGATTACAGGGAATGATCCAAATGCCATTGAGGAATTTAAAGTGTTTCTTCACAATCGTTTCCGAATTAAGGATCTTGGTGCACTCAAATATTTTTTGGGTATTGAGGTAGCTCGCTCTAAGAAAGGCATATTTATCTCTCAAAGAAAGTATGCATTAGATATTCTCCATGATGCAGGTCTTTCAGGAGCACGCCCATCCAAATTTCCTATGGAGCAACATTTGAAACTCACTCCTACAGATGGAGATTTGTTAGACAATCCTTCTTGTTACAGGAGGTTGGTTGGGAGACTCATTTACCTCACAGTCACAAGGCCAGACCTTATGTACTCTATGCGAGTCCTTAGTCAATTTATGCAAAACCCAAGAAAGCCACATTTAGAAGCAGCATTACGTGTACTGCATTTTATAAAGGGATCTCCAGGTCAGGGTCTATTCTTTCCTGCACATAATGACCTTACATTAAAAGCCTATTGCGATTCTGATTGGACAAGTTGTCCAACAACTAAAAGATCAACATCTGGTTACTGTATCTTTCTTGGTGATTCCTTAATTTCCTGGAAGTCTAAAAAGCAAACTAATGTTGCCTGCTCTTCAGCCGAAGCAGAATACCGAGCCATGGCAGCAACTTGTTGCGAACTCTCATGGTTGCGTTATATATTGCAAGATTTACAAAACAATCATGTCAAGCCAGCAACTTTATTTTGTGACAATCAAGCTACACTTCACATAGCAGCAAATCTTGTTTTCCATGAGAGCACAAAGCACATTGAGATCGATTGTCATGTGGTGCGGGAAAAATTACAGGCAGGTTTGATTTCCACTGCCTTCGTGCCTTCCTCTCTCCAAATTGCATATATTTTCACTAAGGCGTTAGGAAAGGACAATTTTGAATTCATGGCTTGCAAGTTGGGACTTAATGATATCCATTCTCCAACTTGAGGGGGAGTGTTGAGAATTCAGAAATTAGACAAGATCCAATATCATAGGAGAATTCAATTTGAATTCAATTGAAGGTTTCTCTCTCTGCTGTAATCTTTCCTTACTTAGATTCATCAATTCCCTTGATTGTAGAAACTGACTTGTTGACCAAGCCTAGAGTAGTCTATATAAAGTTGTATATACGTTTGTAATAGATATAGAGAAATTTATATACTGAAGTTCTTCGTCACACCTTTTCCATTTTAACACTTCCACCACCATAATAAAAGGAAAATTACAGTTGGAACAATGGACGATGGGCAACAGTACGTCTTTCAAATTATTGGTTGTTTCCATAAATAATTGAGGGGGATATGGTCCATATGGATATATGATGTGTTAAGTGGTAACCGGTTAGAGTATCACTCGAAAATTTTGTGTGTCCATGACATTATGTAACAAAATAATTAATCTATTTAAATTATAATACGTATATCATTTTAAAAAATATTATTTCTAATTTTATAACACCATACGATAATAAGATTTAAACTTAATATAAAATTAACGGTTTGAATTGACCATTATTTGATATAGACTTGTATATAACACAACTTACTAGCATGAATACTGAATGAATCAGTTTAGTGTCAAACACAACTAACCCAATTTCGATACAATATTGTATAACTACTAGTAAAGGAAAAAATGATTATTTTTTTTCTCATTTCTTAATATGTACTGTACCTTTTTTAACCATCAATTAAGTACGTGTTTTTTTTAATGCCGATTAAATTTAGAATATGTAATAACGTATTGAATATATTTAATCAAATCTTAAATTATTTGATAATATAAGTAAGATAATTATCAATAATTTTTTTGTTTTTTTCAATCTATCCACAAAATTTCATCAAACGGCTTAAAGTCACTACTCATGCGGTAGAATTAAAAAGCGGGTCCAAAGACACAAAATTATGGCACAGACAAGTAGACAACACTCAATCTCATAATCCTACTTTTTTTTTCCTCCTCTTTTTAATCTTTGGAGATTGGAGATTCAAACTTAAACTTCTCAAATATTGTGAAAAAAATACCACTAGAAGGTTGCAAATATCTCAAAATATTGGTGGCAAATTTGAGATATCTCAAAATATTGTGAACAAGAAGGTTGCAAATTTGAAGTGGCAGATCGAGCATGGCCAAGAAGGTTTGGGACAAAACAAATGTGGCTGCGAAGTTGGTGGCAAGCCCATGCTCTGGCTAGTGGGTCAAATTTTCGTTGGAAATATTTGACTTGGTATGAGGCAGGTTAGAGGAGCCCATGACCAAGCAAAACCAGCAGCGTACAAACACATTAGCACCAGGACTAGTGTGGCATTGCCCTTGGTTATGTGCTCAATGCCTCTTGTGGTCGCTAGAACAAAACCCACTCCAGTCTACACAAAAATGCCAATTTTTATTTATGGTTTTATTGGGTTTCTGGTGAAATAACTTTAAATTAAAAAATTTTTTTCAAACAAACTCTTTTCTAAAATTAAAAAATCAAACCAATTAGGTATTTCTCTTCCCCATTAGAAGAGGTCCCAAGCAATTCCTCCCCCTCCAAGATTTAAAAAAAAAAAAAAATTAAAATCTAATGTGATTATGTGAAGAAATTAAAGACATTATACATTTTTTTGGTTGGCATAAATTGAGGTAAGGCCATAATGGTCTTTTACCATACAAAAATGCTTGATTTCTAGTTTTCGAAAAAACGAGTAATTTTTCATTCTGTAGTTCGTTTTATCACAAAATCCTAAAAAAAAAACAAGTCATAATTTCATTATAGTTTGTTTTTATTTTTTTTCTTTTAGTCTTATTTTTTAAAGTTTTTATAAATATTTTAATATTTTTAATAGAAAGTGTTAACGAATTTGACGAGATAGCCTCATTTGAGGCTTAAGTAAGGTAGTAGTCCTAACATATATATTTTTGAAAGAGAAGTCCTGAATTCTGATCTGGCTCTGACATTTAAGTTTGAGTTCTTTTCCTCAAATTATTCCTTATGTTAAATAATTTACCCTAAAACCAACAAAAAAATCAATTTTTACCATTAGTTTGCACACGTGGCACCATGCGGCATTTTGCTTGAGGGCATCATTTTCGTCTTCAATTGATATTTAACATGAAAATGGCTTAGGCAGATGATCACGTGCGCAAAACTAAGAGATAAATTAATTTTGGAGTAAAGTGTCAAAAATTTTAGTTTGTGGAGCAAAGTGTTGACCAATGCATAATTTAGGGGTGATATCTATAATTAACCATATTTATTTTTTATCCTCAAATAACTACAAAAGTTTAAATATAAACAAAAATAATAATTTTGAAACCGCCTCACCCTCACTCACCCAAGCCCCACCCCCAATCTCACTATCAAGTTTAAATTTTTTTTGACATAACTTTTACTTTTATCAAATACTATCGTTTATGAGATTTAAATTCATGACATTTTTCTATAAAGGTAAAATAAATGTTACTAGACTAAATAATCATTTGTCAAAATATTACAGTAAGCATGTATAATTATGATAAGCACGTAATCACTTTCTTATATTTAACTAACTCAAATTTTTTTCGTATACATGCATTATGTGTGCGAATTACTGATAGAGAAAAGTGAAATTAGAATTCCTCTCATTAAAATCCAAATCAAAAGCCTTTTATGAACGCATGAAAGTACACAATCGGGGATTGTTTGTTTTAATATATCATCAACATGGCATACTCATCATAACCGGAGCCTAGTCTTGGACTTTTGTAGTTAGTGCAGGCGACCGTACCGCCATTGCAATTTGCATCTTATCCTACATATTGGCGGGAAAGCGGATAAAACTGTGAGAAGACCGGTTCACCTGGTGGAAGAAAGTAAACATTGGTAAATAAAGAAACGAAAGAGGGGCATATTCGTCAAGATAGCGCCAATGTCTTAAGCCCTTCACTTACTCGCAGCAAAATCCCCACCTCACCTCAAATACGAACCCTAGTCCCCTCGCCGCAGACTCGGACTCGGACTCAGACTCAGTCTCAGACTCAGACTCAGCGATGTCGCACTTCGGCCGATCCGGTCCACCGGACATCAGAGACACCTACTCGCTACTCGTCCTCAACATCACTTTCCGTATTTACCCTTCTCCTTCTTCTCGCTCAAACCCAAACAATCTCTCTCTCTCTCTCTCTCTGACGCTCTCGCTTTCTCTGCAGGAACCACCGCAGACGATCTCTTCCCGCTCTTCGACAAGTACGGCAAGGTCGTCGACGTCTTCATTCCCAGAGACCGAAGGACTGGGGACTCGCGCGGCTTCGCTTTCGTTCGGTATAAGTATCAAGACGAGGCGCAGAAGGCTGTGGAGAAGCTCGACGGTTCCTTGCTCTCTCTCTATCTCTTCTGACCTCTCTTACGAACTTAAGTAGAAGCTAGGGTTTTGTAATTAATCAATTCAATTTCAATTTCAGGGAGAGTTGTCGATGGCAGAGAGATAATGGTTCAGTTCGCCAAGTACGGCCCTAATGCTGAGCGAATGTGAGTTTTTGTCTAATTTAGTGGGTTTTGTGAAGTGGGCTTCTTGTAATTATTGGGTTTTGTATTGGGTGTGTTGCTGTTTCATCAAGTTGAAGTTTTTTTGTTTTGTTTACACTAAGCAGCCACAAGGGGAGGGTCAGTGAATCATCTTCCAAGCTCAAAAGCAGGTCCAGAAGCCGCAGCCCTCGTCCGAGGTAAGGTTCTTTCTTTGGTAGAATTGGGTAAAGCATATTAGTTGTACACAATCTAAGAAATTAAATAAACATGCTAATAGTTGTACACTATCTAAAAAGAGTAAATAAGCATGCTAATAGTTGAACACTTATCTAAAAGATTAAATAAGCACATGCTAAAGAACTCTGCCATACTTTATGAACCTAAAGAAAAAGAATGCAACTTTGAAATGTAGTGTGGCTAGTTCATTTGCATTACCACATATTTACTTGCTGCTTTCTTCTCAATGGTATGTAAGTGTATTTAGTCAGTATATACAGTCCACTGTTTGCTTTAATACATTTAGGCATTTATCACCTGCTGATCGATGTAGAATGGGCATGCTTATATATCAAAGGGTGATAGGTTTAGAGGTTTGGATTTTTCAAAGTTTTCTTGTTGGTTTTTAACCCTTATTTACTGTCTTTCACTACTCATTCAATGTCTGCATTATGGCCTTCTCACATCTTGTTGGAGGTTTTTGTGATCTTTGCTATTTTTTGTTTCTAGGGTCTTGTGCAATCCAGTCTCTTTTTTAATTTCTATCTTTCTTTCTTTCGTTCTTTTTTTTAGGGGGGGGGGGGAGGGGGATTGGGTGCATGAATTACTGATTTGTTTTGGTCATTTGGGTCCTCGCATAATGGAAGACCAAAGACCTCTTTTTTTGGGCTCAGGTGGGCTCAATTGTTTAGAATTCGGAACTCCTACTTTTGTTGATTCCAAACATAGTTTTTTTTTTCCTTGCATCTTTGAATGGCTGGATGAGGAGTTCTTTACGTTTCCCTTTATGCTGCATGATTTTATGGGTGGAGAGGACAGGTGCTCTCTGGAGTTGGAGTTTTGTTTCTATGAGTTTCAAACAAATCATACTTTGTCAGTAAAGTTTTTCCACCATGGGTTCCTATGTTTCTATACTCACTGAACCAAAACTACATGGATTGGCAGTGTTTTTTGTTGCCAATACAACTAAGTATCTTTGCAGTGACTTCTTGTGTGGGATCGTACAACTGACATGAAATTTTTAGCTGTTACCAATTTATCTTCCTAAGTCGATTTAGGAAAGTAAATCTTCAGCTCCTGATCCCCTACATTTTCAGGTATCGAGATGAATATAAGGATAGAGATTACAAGAGGCGAAGTCGCAGTCGAAGTAGGGAGAGATATGATCGCGACAGGCACCATAGGAGTGAAAGAGACCATCGCTACAGAAGCAGGAGCCGCAGTGCAAGTCCTGATAATCATAAAGACCGCGAGAAGGGAAGATATGATGACGAGCGACGTAGTCGCAGCCGGTCCTATGGAAGGTATTTACTACTGCTTCTTGTTTTCCCCTCATCTTCTTTTGTGAACTATTGTGCCTTACTAATGTGTTATATGATGCCAAATGTTTTTTTCTTTCTATTTTTGAAGTGCCTCCCCTGCTCGGCATAGCTCTAAATCTCGAAGGAGTCCATCTCCTCGGAGGAGCCTGTCTCCTCGGAGGAGCCCATCTCCTCGTGGGAGCCCGTCTCCTCGTAGGACACCTTCAAGGGGTGAGAACTCTGATGGACGCAATCGTAATGAACGCTCTCCTAGCCCCAAAGATGTTTCACCACATGGTCGACCTGATGATTCTCTTAGTCCTTCCCCTCGTAAATCTGATGCTGATGTGAGCCCTTACACAACACATATGACCTTTAGATTTATTTACCTTTAGATGGATTGCAACATTTCTTGGATAAATAAGTCTGTGCATGAGATGTTTAGTTGGGTTTTTTTGTTTTGCAGGAATGATGGATTCACCTACCATGTGGCCAGGGATGTCAAAGGCTTGAGGTCTTCTGTCTGCGTTCACATTTGGAAGATGAGTTTCATATTATGATCAACATATTGAATGTTACATTTGACTGCCCTGCAGTTTTGTTGAAGGTTAAACATTTCTTTGTTGGACTCAGTGAGTTCCTTAACTCATCTAAGTTTGACGGTAGCTTTTGAATTCTGTTTTTATTTTTTTTTTGAAAAGTTTTGTATTCTGTTTTATGGTTGGTACAATCTTAAGTGTTTGCTGTAGTTTCTATGATGGCCTTAGGAGTTCCTGCCAATGCCAATGGGAGTCTTCCTATTTATGTTTATTGTAGCTTTTGTGCTAATGGGTGCCTTTTCTCTTTAGTTATATTTTCCTTTCAAGTTATTTATGCTTCATTACTTTTTTTCTTTCTCTAAATTGAAATGTGCTATGTTCATATACTTACGATGGTCCATATACTGGCCTTATTTAGTGGTGTTCGGGAAGAGTGAACATTGCTGATTGCTGAGATGCTGTACTAGCTGTTGGTGCTATTTTTACTACACAAATGGTAGATGTCAATATGTCATGTCCATGCTGATTGCAGTCTGGTCTTAACCTGTTTTGCTTTGATGAAACTCTGGTTGGTAAGAGTAAAACTCACAATTTCAGTCTTATATCCATGGGGTATTTACTTTTTTTGTTTTTCCCTGATCACGCTTCTTTGGCTTCACTGATTTTAAAAGTTTGGTCCTGTAAAGGAAATCCTCGATGCTGTGGTTGACCAAAGTTGATTGGAATTCACGTGCCATTGCATGTCGCTGATGCAGTTTATATGAAAACATATTGGCTTTGATTTTTAATTTTGGGAAACAGGGGTGATTGGGGTGTTATGGGTATCATCAGTTAACTGTTGGTGGCTGTCTCAGCAATTATAGGACTGGTCCATATTCGTGAGTCATGCCCTTGTTGATGCAGTATTGGTATATGGTATATATATGTAAATAGTCCACAAGGTACTTGTTCAGCTGCGTGAAAGATTTTCTAGTTTCTGCAAGTTAACCTTGTTGTATTATAATTTTCGAATAAGATCTGTAACTGTTGTCTTCCCTGTGGAAATTTTCTTTCATTCTGTTGAATTTGTTTTGGGTCTTGGTCAATATGCTGTCGTCACTCCTTAGCATCTCGATGTAATGTTTAACTATTCTTGCCTTCTATCCACGAAAGGTGGTGCTAGTTGATAAAGCTGTTAACAAGAAGCCACTTACAAGAAGCCGGAGTAGCTTTTTTCTTGGACCATACGGCCCATATAGCTGTAGAAATAAAATATACTACGGTCAACAATCTCTATTAAGAATGTTTATACAGTAGGCGTGAATTTTGGAGATGTATCTCCAAAATGTTGTGTTATTCAAAAGTATTGATGTGTGTATTCACTCTATTATAAACTTAATGATTCGGTCATGTCATCACCATCTAACCAAGTTCAAAAAGCTCTTGAATATTCCATCGGGACATTTTGTTTGACAAACGCATGACAGTTGTGCTGGTCCTACGCTGCCAAAGTTGTCTAGCTTGTTATTTACAAATGTCCTACACTTGGTTTTTTCTTGGAAGTGTCACAAATATATCATATGTGAATGACATATGATGATATGAATGTCTTAATCTCTTGATCAAATAACATTTAAAACTGGTAGTATAAATGTCAACTAATAATGCATGAATGAAATATCATATTTTGTTCACTTTCGAAATTGTATATGAAAAATTATCTCCTTATTTATTTAGGAGAGGGGAGGGCGAGAGTCACATTCTGGCCAAACGTGGGGTAAGTTCTCCACAACTAAGAGGAATTAAAGGTTTTGTGGAATTTTTCTTCACTTTGTTGAAAGATATGAATTTCTTATCCATATAAACCAAAAAGTAAGCTTCATTACGTACGGAGGCATGTATAGTAGAGAAGACCCTCCAAAAAATGTAGAATAAAAATTAGGATGTTGAATGACTGGCCGGCATATGTCATTAACAAGAAACAAAATAAAGATTGTTCAACCCAACGCCCAAATGCATAATACAATTGCGATCAGTCCAAGACCGAAACAAGTAGTGTTAAACAAACAACGAACCCAACAAAGAAAAGAGAATATAATTCGATTAGATAATTTATTCAAACAAATGGGAAATCTTTGATTTAGTCAAGGTTGTGAAACAATTAAAAACTAGGCCATGTCTTAGTCCATGGTTACATGCCTTTCCACATCATTTCCTGGATCATAACTACCATGCTGCATGTTCTTTTCGGGCTTGCTTATTACGGAACTATACGATTCATGAATATAATAAATATTATATATGGGGGATTCTACTTTAAATCTAGACAATTATTCACTTATTAGGTCCTTTATTTATTTATTTGGTTTTGACTTGAATGATTCTTTTATCTCATAAATTCTTTGATCCCCTCATTTTTTTTAATCTTCCTTTTCAAATATCAAAGATAAAAAAAAAAAAAAAATCATCACCATAGTTGGTGATGACCATAATGGCCATGGTATCGCCATGGAACCTAAACATAGGCGTCCTTGGCCAGAGGGAGGAGGAGGGGATGAGAGTAGAATATTTTTATTTTCATTTTTTGAACTTTTGAAGGATAAAATTGAATTTTAAATTTTACAAAAAATAAATATTGGTATAGAAAGCAATTTTTTCAGGCTTAAATACGATTACCCTAAAATGTTTAGTAATTAAGGTTATTATTAGAAATATAATTAAATAAAAGCCTAAAAGGATGGTCACTATGTTTCTACATGAACACAATATATATTCAGTTTAAAAATACATATGTAGATGATTCACAGTCAAATTGGATACATACTAGGCTTGGATTTTCTGCTGTACAAATGCATTTGTAATGCTCTTTCGTCTGGCTCCAATGTAAAATTTGAAAACGAAGTTGACCAACAAAAACAGATAATAATATTCTCTAAGAAATCCTTACGGTACCTCCCTTAATAATGGACTTGTTAACAAGAAACTAATAAAACAACAAGAAAACACTTTACAACTTCATCAAGTGCTCTACAATTTCTTAGAGGAACAGATTCAACAGAAGGTACGTAGAATGTTAATCATAATATTAGTGAGGTGTTAAACCATTCATTACAAGCACCATGGGAACATCAACCTTTGTGAACTTATGCTCTCTACGTTTCTTCATCATGTTTGCTGTTTTTGTTTCATCAACCATTTTTCCATCTGCTACTGCTTCTACCCAAGAAGAAGCTGGTGCTCTTCTCCAATGGAAAACCAGCATTCAAGGTCCTCACTCTATCCTAACTTCATGGACTACTGCTCACTTTCCCAACAAAACAAGTCCATGCACTTGGTTTTCCATTTCTTGCAACATGAATGAGAGTGTCACCAGTATAAAACTCACTAACTCTGGTTTACAGGGTACGCTCCTTGGATTTTCATTCTCGTCATTCCCAAATCTTGAGTATTTCGATCTCAGCATGAACTCAATATTTGGCATCATCCCACCTGAAATCAGTCAACTGTCAAAACTAGTCTATCTTGATTTGTCCACTAATCAGTTGAATGGTTCAATTCCTGCTTCCTTGGGAAATCTGAGCAATCTGGTTTACTTGAATCTCTATAAGAATTCACTTACTGGTTTCATTCCTTTAGAAATGGGGAACCTTTCCAATTTGGTGGAGCTTTACTTGAGTACCAACAATCTTACAGGTCCAATCCCATCAAATTTTGTGAACTTGAGAAAGCTAAAAATGCTCTACTTGTGTGAGAACAAACTTTATGGTTCCATTCCACTAGAAATAGGAAAGTTGGTATCTCTCAGCAATCTAAGCCTTTACACCAACAACCTTTCTGGTCCTATCCCAGATTCCTTATGTGACCTGAGAAACCTTGTCTTTATCGAACTCTACCAGAACAATCTTTCTGGCCCAATCCCGGAAAATATTGGAAACTTGAAGTCTCTTACTGTTCTGAATCTTCGGGATAATCAACTCAGTGGCCCTCTTCCCAAGTCAATTGGTAATTTGAGAAAATTACAGGTTCTATACATTCGTGACAACCAACTCTCAGGTTCCATTCCTCAAGTGATAGGAAATCTCAGGAACTTGGTTGTGCTGCGAGTTGCCATGAACAATTTCACTGGTCATTTGCCAGAGAACCTCTGCCAAGGTGGACTGCTTGTAAATTTCACTGCAAATGGCAATGGTCTCATTGGTCGAATCCCGGAAAGCTTGAGGAACTGCACAACCTTATATAGAGTTCGCCTCGATGGAAACCAGCTCACTGGAAATATATCTGAAGATTTTGGTGTCTATCCAAACTTGGATTACATAAATCTAAGTGACAATAAATTTTATGGTGAACTTTCACACAAATGGGGTAGGTCCCTGCGGGTAACAGATTTTGAGATTGCAGGGAACAATATTACTGGTTCCATACCACCTGAGTTTGGAAATTTGACCCAACTACATTGGCTTAATCTTTCTTCAAATAATTTAGTTGGGAAGATTCCTAGAGAACTTGGAAAGCTGACCTCTTTGGGGAAGCTTATACTGAATGACAATCACCTTTCTGGAGGTATACCTTCAGAACTTGGATCACTGACTGAACTTGAGTATCTTGACCTGTCCACAAACAACTTGAGCCAGTCAATTCCAAGTAGCCTTGGAAACTTTCTGAAACTGCACCGCATGAATTTGAGCAGTAACAAGATAAGCCAAGGAATTCCAATTCAATTGGGTCAACTTATTCAGCTGTCTGTGTTAGATTTGAGTCACAACTTTCTCGTTAAAGAGATACCGACAGAGTTTGGTAATTTGGAAAGCTTGAGGACACTAAATCTCTCCCACAATAACCTCTCTGGTGTTATTCCAAAGGCTTTTGATGAACTGCGTGGCTTGGAGTTCGTCGACATTTCATACAATCAATTATGGGGTCCAATTCCGAAAAACAAAGCATTTGAAGTGGCTCCCATAGAAGCATTGCAAGGAAACAAAGATTTGTGTGGCAATGCCACAGGCATACAGCTCTGCTATACTCCTGGCAAAAAGAAGCAGAACCCGAAAATTGGTTTCAAGGTTGTATACTTAGTCATGCCGCCTGTGGTGGGAGCTCTTATAATTGCTTTGTATGGAGTTTCTATCATGTTAAGAAGGAAAAAGAAATGTCAACAAACAGAAGAAGGTGACATGCACCCCAAAGAATTTGAACTACGTTCAACATCAATTTTTGATGGGAAGTTATTGTATGAAGAAATCATAAAAGCAACTGAGGATTTTGATCCTGCATATTGCATTGGGAAGGGTGCAATTGGAAGTGTTTACAAAGCAAAGCTGCCATCAGATGACTTGGTAGCTGTAAAGAAACTCCACAGTCCTTGTGATCATGGTGAGAGAGGATTTCAGAAGGAGTTCTTAAACGAGGTAAGGGCATTAACAGAGATACGCCATAGAAACATTGTGAAGCTTTATGGTTTCTGTTCACATTCCAGACACTCGTTTTTGGTTTATGAGTACCTTGAAAAGGGCAGCTTGTTTTCAGTCTTGAGCAATGAAGAGGAAGCTAAGAAATTGGATTGGAGTAAAAGGGTGAATATCATTAAAGGTGTGGCTCATGGCTTGTCCTACATGCACTCTGATGTGTCCCCGCTGATTGTTCATCGCGACATATCCAGCAAGAACATTTTGCTGGATGCTGAATATGAGGCTCACATTTCAGATTTTGGCACTGCTAAGCTTCTAGAGCAGGGCTCATCTAACTGGACTGCCGTTGCAGGCACAATTGGATACGTAGCACCAGGTAACATAACATTCAAATAAGAATCTACCCTACATGATCCATCCTTCGTATTACAGTTTGGCCGGTAACATAACATGTCAAACTAAGTGACATAGAACATTTCTGATGTATATAATCCATTGTTCTCTAAATTTTACATAGATCATAAAACATGAACGTGTGATAATCTCTCTTCTTTTGAAATTCTTTATATATATATATATCATATCTTTTTTGATTACCCTTTTTGCAGAGCTTGCTTACTCATGGAGGGTGACTGAGAAATGTGATGTATATAGCTTTGGAGTGTTAGCACTTGAAGTGATTAAAGGAAAGTACCCGAGCAATCTAGTCGGGTCTTTGTTGTCTCCAGCACTCCGGGAAGGCAAGTTGCCAGGGGAGGTCTGGGACGATCGCCTTGAACCTCCCACAGGTAAAATTCTGGATGAAATTGTTACTATCTTAGCCCTTGCAGTTGCATGCTTACAAGTAAGTCCACAAGCTAGGCCTACCATGCGCGACCTTTCGCAGATTATAACAATAAAAATGTCCCATATTGAGAGGGACAGATAGAGGGCTCAAATTTGTGTTTGGTTGAGACATTTGGAGAGAAGATTCGAACTTGGATCTACTTAAATTTGTATAGCCTAGAGATGTAGCTCACGCCAATATAAACTTACTTAGCTATGTCCCTGTATATATAGACTCAATTTTGTGTTCAACTCCCACTTGCATATTGTTGTATAAAGTAATATAAATATCTTGTAAAAGTATTTAGACATTTGGTATGTGGTCCTGATGGTTTGGTACTTTGCTACCTATTTCTTTTTGTGGACCCCCTCACATATAGATAGGATCAATAAGAATCGGCCTACAGATTTGTGGCTGTTACTTGATGGTTGACACCTCTTTCCAATCGATGAGGAAAACCGACGCAAGTGACTTTGAGTCTGTATATCAATTTCATTTAATGTCAACAAGAAAATGCATTGTTTTCAATGTAATAATAGTTTCTTAGAAAAAACAAAAATACATTCATCCCCAAAGACTTTGACTGAAGTGTTTTCGAAGTCTGCACGCCATCTTCAGTTTTCCAACTTTTGAAGAGGGCCATAGAATAACACCTAATGGCATTACAAATAAAACCCTAAACTATAACATTGTTTATGCAAACAAGAGCCATGAGAAGTTCAACTTATGACAAGGTATGCTCTCTAGCATATTGCCTTATCGTGTATGTTCAGCTGGTTTCATCGCCAAACGTTGCTTTTGTTTCTGCTAGTTTTACCACTGAAACAGATGCTCTTCTCAAATGGAAAGCCAGCTTTCAAAATCAAACCCAGCATTCTCTAACCTCATGGACTTACTTTCCTAGTGAAACCACCAACTCTTCCACCAATCAAAAAGCTAATGCAGGTCCATGTAATGCTTGGACTGGTGTTTCATGCAACACTGCTGGAAGTGTCAGCAGGATTAGCCTTGCCAATTCTGGTTTACAAGGTACGCTTCATGAATTTTCGTTCTTGGCCTTCCCGAATCTTGTATATCTTGATCTCAGCAAGAACAAACTCTTTGATGCCATCCCATCTCAGATCAGTTCCCTCTCCAAACTCATCTACCTTGATCTCTCCAATAATCAGTTTTCCGGGAAAATCCCACCAGAAATTGGTTTCCTAACAAATCTTCGGACCCTGTACCTATATGAAAATCAGTTAAATGGCTCCATTCCTCAAGAAATAGGCCTGCTTAAGTCTCTTCTTTTTCTAAATCTCAGGGAGAACAAACTCAGTGGCCCTCTTCCCATTTCAATAGGTAACTTGAGCAAATTACAGGTTCTATACATTCGTGACAACCAACTCTCAGGTTCCATTCCTCAAGTGATAGGAAATCTCAGGAACTTGGCTGTGCTGCGAGT
This sequence comes from Dryas drummondii, assembly GCA_003254865.1. Taxonomy (NCBI): domain Eukaryota; kingdom Viridiplantae; phylum Streptophyta; class Magnoliopsida; order Rosales; family Rosaceae; genus Dryas; species Dryas drummondii. The sequence goes on along the minus strand of QANW01009953.1, from coordinate 1,174,312 downwards.
TGCCAGAAACAAATTCACTGGTCATTTGCCAGAGAACATCTGCCAAGGTGGATCGCTTGTAAATTTCACAGCAAATGGCAATCGTCTCATAGGCCGAATCCCCAAAAGTTTGAGAAACTGCACAACCTTATACAGAGTCCGCCTTGATGGAAACCAACTCACTGGAAATATATCTGAAGATTTTGGTGTCTATCCAAACTTGGATTACATAAATCTAAGTGACAATAAATTCTATGGAGAGCTTTCACATAAATGGGGTAACTCTCTGAAGCTAACAAATCTTGAGATTGCAGGGAACAATATTACCGGTTCCATACCACCTGAGATTGGAAACTTGACTCAACTACATTTGCTTAATCTTTCTTCAAATCATTTGGTTGGGAAGATCTCTATGGAACTTGGAAAACTGACTTCATTGGGGAAGCTTATACTGAATGACAATCAACTTTCTGGTGGTCTACCTCAAGAACTTGGATCTCTGACTGACCTTGAGTATCTTGACCTGTCTGCAAACAAATTGAGCCACTCAATTCCAAGTAGCCTAGGAAACTTTCTGAAACTGCACCACATGAATTTGAGCACTAACAAGTTAAGCCAAGGAATTCCAATTCAGTTGGGTAAGTTAGTTCAGCTGTCTGTACTAGATTTGAGTCACAACTGCTTCGTTAAAGAGATACCAACAGAGTTTGTTAATTTGGAAAGCTTGGTGACACTAAATCTCTCCCACAATAACCTCTCTGGTGTTGTTCCAAGGGCTTTTGATGAACTGCGTGGCTTGGAGCACGTTGACGTATCATTCAACCAATTCTGGGGTCCCATTCCGAACAACAAAGCATTTCTAGAGGCTCCCATAGAATCATTGCAAGGGAACAAAGGTTTGTGTGGCAAAGTTACAGGTCTACAGCTCTGCAAAAATCCTGGCAAAAAAAAGCATACCTCCAAAATTGGTGTCATAGTTGTGTACTTAATCCCACTGCCTGTCCTTGGAGTACTTATAATTGCTTTCTTCTGCGTTTTACAAAGAAAAAAGAAATGTCAACAGACAGAACAAAGCAAGATGCACCCCAAAGAATTCGAACTGTGTCCGATATCAAAGTTTGATGGAAAATTACTGTACGAAGAAATTGTAAAAGCAACTGAGGATTTTGATGCTGCATATTGCATTGGAAAGGGAGGAATTGGAAGCGTGTACAAAGCAAAGCTGCCATCAGATGACTTGGTAGCTGTAAAGAAACTTCACTGTGAGTGTGATGGTGAGAGTAGCATTCAAAAAGAGTTCTTAAATGAAGTAACGGCATTAACTGAGATACGCCATAGAAACATTGTGAAGCTTTATGGTTTCTGTTCACATGCCAGACACTCATTTTTGGTTTATGAGTACCTTGAAAAGGGTAGCTTGTTTTCAATCTTGTGCAATGGAGAGGAAGCTAAGAAATTGGATTGGAGCAAAAGGGTGAATATCATTAGAGGTGTGGCTCATGGTTTATCCTACATGCACTCTGATGTGTCCCCGCCAATTGTTCATCGAGACATATCCAGCAAAAACATTTTGCTAGACGCTGAATATGAAGCTCACATTTCTGACTTCGGCACTGCTAAGCTTCTAGAGCAGGACTCATCTAATTGGACGGCGGTTGCAGGAACAATTGGATACCTAGCACCAGGTAATGAATATAATGAAAATGCTGTTTTATAGAGAATCTGACATTGTTACCTTGTTAGGCTACCAATCACGAACACACTTTCAAATAAGATTCACCTTATCAATGGTTTTGATTGGCAGTTTGACAACATAGCTTGACATGAAAGTATTTTTAGTGCTGATCTTGTGTTTATGTCTAAAATTTTATAAAGTTTTCATACGACGTTGTTTTGGATATAAACACAAGATCAGCTCCAAAAAGATTAACAGATGATCCTATTTCTCATTTCCCATCATGTACATAATCTACCGTTCTCTTAATTTTACATAGACATAGAGAATCAGTGTAATATCTCTCTCTCTCTCTCTCTCTCTCAAAAAGTTAATTTATATATTGTAGTTTTTGTGTTTACCCCTTTTCACAGAGCTTGCTTACACATTGAAGGTGACAGAGAAATGTGATGTGTACAGCTTTGGAGTCTTAGCACTTGAAGTGATTAAAGGGAAGTACCCAATCAGTCTAATAGGGTCTTTGTGTTCCCCAGCAATCCGGGAAGGTAATAAGCTGGGGGATGTGTGGGACGATCGCCTTCCACCTCCTACAGGTAAAATTCTGGATGAAGTTGTTACTATCTTAACGCTAGCAGTTGCATGCTTAAATGCAGATCCACAGTTTAGGCCTACCATGCACCACATTTCTCAGATTATAACAAAACAAAACCATATAGAGGGTCAATTTGTGTTTAGGTGAGACATTAAAGCCATTTAATGTATCTTAACCAGTAGCCCATATGTTGTAATGAATTATATTTAGGCACTCCATTTGGGTTGTAATTTTTGCAATAATTGTTTTTGCCTTTTTTGTGAATTCTTAATTTCTTTGTAATCATATAGAGGTACTAAATCGTTGGATTAAGTGTATTATAAATCAAAGGATGTGTGAGCAAAGAAAAAAAAAAGAGTTCATAGCATATTTTGAGTGTGTGAGGTCACATTTTTGAACTCACAACCCTTATAATTGTAATACATGATTAAAATTGACATAAGTAAAAACAAGTACAATAGAGAATCTAAATTCTAGAGCGTTCGTCTCGGTGCCCCTACCAAATCAATTAAGTTTAATTTCAACGACAAAATGCACTGTTTGCATGCAAACAGCCTCAAATTGACGTAAGTGTTAATGATGTGAAAGAAGAGTTGACATCTTCATAGTGTCAACTCTCTGAAGCTTGAAGTCTTGGGATGAATTTATTAAGAGAACAGAACAATAATGAGTAAGGGCGTTATAAAGGAAATGTAGCCTAGCCACCTGAACTATAACATTGTATACCCAAACAAAAACAATGACACCTTCACTTTACTATGATCAAGTATACTCTCTAGCCTGCCTTTTCTTGTTTCTTCAGTTGAGTTCATCACCAAACCTTGCTTTTGCTTCTGCTAGTTATACTGAGGCAGAGGCTCTTCTCAAATGGAAGGCCAGCTTTCAAAATCAAACCCACATCAATAATCTCACCTCATGGACTTACCTTCCTAGTAATAATATTGCCACCAATTCTTCCAGCAACCCAAAAGCAAATGCAAACCCATGCAATATTTGGAGTGGTATTTCATGCAATGCTGCTGGAAGTGTCAACAGGATAAACCTTACCAATTCTGGCTTACAAGGTATGCTTCATGAATTTTCATTCTTGTCCTTCCCGAATCTTGAATATCTTGACCTCAGCATGAATAAGCTCTTTCATGCCATCCCACCTGAAATCAGTTCCCTCTCCAAACTCATCTATCTTGATCTATCTTATAATCAGTTGTCTGGGGAAATCCCACCAGAAATTGGTTTCCTAACAAATCTTATCGAACTCCTTCTGTTACGAAATAAACTTTCTGGCATTATTCCCAAAGAGATTGGGAACTTGAAATCTCTTGTGCAGCTAGAGTTGAACTGTAATAAACTTAGTGGTTCAATTCCCACTTCAATTGGTAACTTGAGCAACTTGAAGGGCTTAATACTTGATAACAACCAACTTTCAGGCTCCATCCTCGAGATAGAGAATCTCAACATGTTGGTTGCACTGCAATTCAATTCTAAACAACTTTCTGGTCATTTGCCCCAGAATATTTGCCAAGGTAGATCACTCCAATACTTTTCAGTGGCCACCAACCATTTAATAGGTTCAATACCCGAAAGCTTGAAAACCTGCACCAGCTTGATCAGAATGCGCCTTATATCTGAAGACTTTGGTGTCTATCCGAATCTTTGATTTATAGGCCTAGATGGCAATAACTTTATGGTAAAATCTCGGATAACTGGAGGCAGTGCCCAAAATTAGCAACCTTACGAATTGCAGGAAACAAACTTACTGGTAGCATACCACCTGAGATTGGCAACGTAACCCAAATTCATGAACTCGATCTTTCTTCAAATCATTTAGTTGGGGTGATCCCAAAGGAATTAGGGAGACTGACTTCTTTAATGACGCTGAAGTTGAATGGCAATCAACTTTCGGGTCGTATAGTCCCAGAATTTGGATCATGGATTGATCTTAAATATCCTGACCTGTCTGCAAACAAATTCAATGAGTCAATTCCAAGCTTTCTAGGTGACTTGTTCAGATTATACTATTTGAATTTGAGCAAAAACAAGTTCAGTCAAGAAATTCCAATTCAGTTGGGGAAGTTAGGTCACCTGTCCCAACTAGATTTAAGTCATAACTCACTCGAAGGCGAGATACCTTCAAGAATGAGTAATATGCAGAGCTTGGAGAAGTTGAACCTTTCCCACAATAATCTTTCCGGTGTCATTCCAACAACTTTTGATAAAATGGGTTGGTCTGTTGTACATCAACATATCCTACAATCAGTTACAGGGTCCCATCCCCAACAACAAAGCAGTTCAAGATGCTGCCATAGAAGCATTACAGGGAAACAAAGGATTGTGTGGTAATGTTGGAGGACTGCAACCCTGCAATCCTTTTGTAGGAAGTAAGCATATCCCAAAAAAGGACCGAAAACTCGTGTTTCTAATCATTTTCCCTCTGTTGGGAGCACTTTTGCTTTCTTTCCTTGCAATTGCCTTCATTACAATAAAACAAAGACAGGCATACAGAACAGGGTGATATGCATGATGGCGAAGTTTTTTCACTATCAAATTTTGATGAGAAAAACCTGCAGACTAATGAATAAAATGATTAGCCAAATTACATGAGCAGTTTAATGGAATCAAACATCCACAGAAGCATTTGATGAAGAACATGTCCATAAACTAGAGGCGTCGATATCAATATGTCATCACCCGTGACGTTCGCCCAGTTGGCTTGAAACAACTGGCCTACCAATGCCATTCAATCCAATGAGAAACTGCATTAATTGTTTGTATTCGATTTTCAATAAGGGAAAGACTTTGACTAAAGTGTATGAAGAACATTACAAAGTCTTCGGCACACCATCACCAGTTTCAAACCATAAAAAGGTTCATAATGTGAACGAACTCAATAAGGGAGAGTGACCTTCCAAGTGGGAAGAGAACAATTACTAGTTGATGGCCTTATAAATCAACCCTGTACTCTAACATTCTATACACACCAAAAACCAAAAAGCAATGGAATCTTCAACTTATTATCATAAAGTATTCTAGCTTATAGCCTTATCTTGTATGTTCGGCTGGTTTCACAACAAAACCATGCTTTGGCTTCTGCTAGCTCTACTGAAGCAGAAGCTATTCTCAAATGGAAGGCCAGCTAACAAAATCAAACCCAGAATAATCTCACCTCATGGACCACCAATCCTTCAAGCAACCCAAAAGCAAATTATCAATTATAATTGCATTTGATTTTCAATAAGAGGAAGACTTTGACTAAAGTGTATGCAGAAATTACAAAGTCTTCCGCACACCATCACCAGTTTCAAACCATATAATATAAATTATCAATGGAAGGCCAGCTTATTAATTGCCATCACTCTTAGCATTCTATACACACACCAAAAACCAGAGAGCAATGGAACCTCCAACTTATTATCATAAAGTATGCTTTCTAGCTTATTGCCTTATCTTGTATGTTCAGCTGGTTTCACAACCAAACCATGCTTTGGCTTCTGCTAGCTCTACTGAAGCAGAAGCTCTTCTCAAATGGAAGGCCAGCTTACAAAATCAAACCCAGAATAATCTCACCTCATGAACTGAAAACCATTGCAAGGCTAGCAATAGCATGCAGACATTCCCATCCACAATCCAGGCCAACAATGCACATGGTTTTTCAGGTCTTATCATCCCAAACTCCATATTCCTATGGACAAGTACCAGACATTACACTTGAGCAGCTCCTTATGATCCGAACTGGGGAAGCTATGAATATGGTTATGGCACAAAAATAAGATACTCTTGTTTAAGTATATTGTAGTGATTTCAGTATTTCTTTTCATGGCAACTTTTCACATGTATATTGGTTCTCAGCAAGATTAAATCTTGGACTAGTCTTTCATACAATATTTTGGAGTGAGTTCTCGTTTGTACCGGGTATTGACCATTCACCAAAATGTTGTAAAACTTTGCTAACTCATACTACAATACTTTCATGAAAAAGAAAAAAACAGAAAACTCATCCAACAACACATATGTCATCTGTTTTAGTAAATAACTCTCAAGTCTTAATTGCTTTAGTAATGCAATCTGAAGTGCACAATGAGTACATCAGTGATAGCAACAAAGTAGGAAGAAATCGCATTGCGTGTAATACCAGTAACAACTTCACAAACTCACAGTTTAAGGAATTCTAATGAAAAGAATCCTGAAGTTACCCCCCCCCCCTTCATCTGTCAAAAAAAAAAAAAAAAATCATGCTTAATTCATTCATTAAGTTTATGAATTTTCATGTTTAATTGATTTAAGTAAAAACAACACAATTCAACAAAAATAAGGATAAAACACAAAAATAACTTAATCAGAAGAATAATCATAACAATGTTTTGAACATACTCCCCAGTACCCCACCCAGAGAAGTAGTGGATGCAGTCTCATTTGAAATTGTCTGCAACTAATTACTTGTCAAAAACCACAATTTGGTTTCACATAAACATGCAAGACCACCACACACATACAGAGAGACTACTGACTACAACTTTCCAACTGGGTACCAATATCACTAATCACACGTATGGTGGCTGAAAATTGAGGGGAAAATTAAAAAAGAAAATGCTTTAGCTTCAAAACATTATATTCCCAAAGGCAATTAAATGTTGAATATATACAGAAATTAATCACAAATCCCATCCCTACCTTAACTTGGCGATCGAATCTGAGGGGGGCTGGTTCTTTTTCTCATGGACTCAGCCATGCTTGAATTATTTTTCACTTCCTAAAGCCATGCTTTAAGTTTACAAGTCAGCTAAACATATATGACTAAATACTAATCAAACAAAAAAAAAAGAGTAAAAAAAATTGTAAAACGTAAAAAGTATTCCGCTGCTGGGTGTCGAACTTGTATGATCACCATAGCCAATTTAAGTTTGTGCTACAGCAGACTTGTCTGCTCAAATAACGAGTAAAGAATAATTTAACTGCTATCGGGACAATATGCTTTACTGAACAGTGAACACGTCATTTGAACAATAGTTATCACTTATCAGATGCTTCAGATCATCAGATGTCAGCGTTATTATTTCTCCATTATAAAAACATAAGATAATGATATACATGTCTATTTTAACTTTCCAAAAAAAGAAAAAGAAAAAGAAACAAGCCTATGTTAAATTTCATTTGTATCATTATCCCTCTAACTTGTTGTAACTTTTATGTTAAGTTGGTTCACTCTTATATTAAAATAAAAAAAAATAAAAGTTGGTTCACTCTTTTATACCAAGAAACAAAAAACGTTATGGATATAAATGACTTGTAGAGTTGTAGTTGTGTATTAACATTCTACAAGTAACATATAAAAAAATAGAATTATTTTTAGGAAAACTTAAAATTCAATCTATTTTATGAGTCTTTCTTAAATTAAAATTGGTAGTGATTTAAGATTTTTAATTAAGTCATTTTATTTTTCTTTTTTAACGACTTTATGTTAGGTTGGTAAAAAAATAGAATTATTTTTAGGAAAACTTAAAATTCAATCTATTTTATGAGTCTTTCTTAAATTAAAATTGGTAGTGATTTAAGATTTTTAATTAAGTCATTTTATTTTTCTTTTTTAACGACTTTATGTTAGGTTTTAACTCCAAGATTTTGAGCTCCGTTCAAAATCTCGGAGTTAAAACCTAACATTCAGCCTCTACAAAGCCTACTCTACACCCTAGGAGAGAAAATACCCTTTAAATAAGGGGAAATACCCTTCAAATTAGGGAATGACTTTATTATGAATTAAAAATTTTTTTTTATAAATTAAAAGGATTTTATTGTGAATTAAAATGATTTTCTTATAAATTTTTATGAATTAAAAATTATAAATTTTAAAACACCCTTGTTCTCTATTTAAAAATTATTTTTCTAAAAAACTCAAGCTTAATTATTTCTTATTTTTACTCATTATGGTGAGCACTACCACCATAGTGAATGGGTGACACATGTCATCTGACCATCTTTTTGTAATATATGTCACCTATTCACCATAATATAATACTCACTACAATTTTTTTTATAGTGAGCAAAAACAGATTTTAAAAAAACTATATAAATAACTTTTTTTTAACGTAAATGTGAACGATGAACCAAGTGTGCGAGTAGCACTAGGTGTTATTGGAAAAATACAGGCACTTAACACTTTTTCAACGTTTCTTCTTAGTCCTTACTTATCAATCCATTTTTTAATTTGGCCTTTCAAAAAAAAAAAAAATCTTAATAAACATTCATTTATATTTCCTTAAATTAGCTAATGAGAATTTAGTTGTAAATATTTTTGCTTAATCTACATGAGATACCAACAGGCTCAACCCAATTTTCAAAATTAACAAAATCAACAAAGCAAAACAACAACAGAATTTCTCTCGAAAAGTTTCTCCCCATAAATGGATTTTAGTATAGAATATTGTCTAGACTAAGTAGGGATGCCAGAATTCTTAATAGTTACAATAAGCATTTGAAAGATAATTTATAAAGTGGACCGTATTGAATACATTATAATTTATTGGTGAGTTTATTTATTATTGAAATTGTGCAGTTGTGTTTGAAAATAAAATCTGAAATTTAATTTCTTAAAGTAAATTTTTGAATTATTATTATTTTTTTTCAAAACAAAGATTAAAAAAAAAAAAAAAGTAATTACGGAGATGATGAGGTAAAACCGTAAAAGTCAATTATGTAAATAATTTCAAGAATAGTTTGGCTGTTTGGGTTTTAACTTTTAAGTTTTAAGAGAAGGATTGGAATAGCGAACTGCAGGCCCCAGTAAAAGTAAGGACGACGTGCAGTGCAGGGCATAAAAAAGCTTGCTTTGTGATCCTGCTTGACTTGGACTTATCTATGGTTTGATTATATTCCTCCTTTTCGGTCTTCTTCAACTTAATATATGACATCATCTGCGTGATGCAGGTTCGATTGGAAATTCCGATTCTGAACAAATTCGATTTAAGAATAAATTTCCAACTTTTGTATATCATAATATCATATATACATGCTAAAATTCATACTCCAGTTATTAATTCGTGCAAAGGCAAAGGAGAGTAGCCGAGATTCTACAACAATTCCAATATGTAATTTTTCCCTTTTTCTATTATTTGTATAATGTGAGATTTTTGCCTATTATAGGTGGAACTTTAACCATGTCTTGGTCGATAAAATTCTTGAATTATAGTCTTTTTTTCTTTTTCTTTTTTTTCCTGGTTAGGAACATTTAAGATTTTCATGCTTAGTATGTGACTTGTTGATTAATTAGTAACAGTGGACATCATGATCGGTTGACATGGCCTTTTATTAGCTCTGGAGTCTATTCAGTCAGATCTGGTTATCATTTTGGCCATTATAATTGGCCAATTCCTAATGTGGTTCATCCTCATAACTCCCATCAGTCGAATGCTAGTGTGTGGAACATATTTGGAAGGCTAATGCTTTGCCCAAGGCTAAGCATTTTATGTGGAGGGCTTTTTCGAATGCTCTTGCAACAAATTTGAATTTGCATTTGAGAAAGGTTGTGAATCAGCCTCTGTGTCCAATATGTGGAGCTTATCCAGAATCTATTGAGCATATGCTATTTTTATGTCCTTGGGTGGCTCCAATTTGGTGTGATTGTCTTGGCTATGTTGTGGATATATAGGTCAAGCATTACGCAGTTGGATAAATGGTTGCTGGAGGTTCTTAAAAAGGCAAAGAAGGATTCGGCTTGTCTGTTAACTTGCATATGTTTCATCTTCTGGAACATTTGGAAGATGAGATGTAAAGCTATCTTTTAGAAACTTCCTCAGATGTAAAGCTATCTTTTAGAAACTTCCTCCAGATCCAACTTTTGCTTGTTGTTTGATTATGAGGTCCTTGTCAGAATTTTTCCAAGCTCAAGTCTCCAATAATGCTAAGGATCATCCTTCTTCTGTCTCTTCTGGTGGTGGAGTTTTATGGCAGCCCATCATTATTTTGGAGTGATGGGCTGCCTAGTGACTAGGTTCTGTCCTTTGAAGTTGTAGTGGGGGTTTACTGCTATGTAGTTTGTTTCTAATTTGGTTTGATTTTACTGTGATGAGCTGTTTGTATTTGTTTTGGTTGCTTGTAGTTTGATGCTCTAGTCTTTTTCTGTTTTGTTGTTTGTATTGTTTGTGGGCTTTGTTCTTTAATGGAATTCTTCACTTGGCCAAAAAACGAAAAAAAGTAACAGTAAGTGGACATCCACAAGCCCCACAAGCCATGCAACGAAAGTCTATGAGAAGGTTCCCCTGACCCCGCAAATGAATTTGTAGTCATGCATCTGCAACATGAGTATGTCATCACCAGTGACGTTCGCTCAGTTGGCTTCAAACAACTGGCCTACCAGTGTCAATCAATCCAACGAGAAAATTGGTGAATTTCCTGCAAGTATACAGGGTGGATGTAATATAGTATATGGAAAAAAAAAGTTGTCGTACCCACGAGGATTTTTAATTTAATTCAAAAACTTAAATTCCTTATTTAGATCTAATAAAAATAAACACAACTTGAAAATTAAAAATGACTTTGAGAAGATTATTGTGACGATTTATGATGAGAGCAAATGAAAATGCAACAATTAAAAACAAGGATGAAGAACAACAAGTAAACTAATGAAAATAAAAGATTATGGTTTAACAATCAATTGAAATAACTAGGGATTCGGAATCAACCACAAGCAATCCAGTTTAGGTTTTAATACATTCAACAAATTCTTTGAGTTCTTTAGATGATAATTCTCGTATCTAAGTTCCTCTCAGACACTTAGACCATAGTTTTCCTTAAGTGCATGATTCTTTCCTTCTCAAGCAAAGGTCGTATACCCTAACATGCAATTTATCCTTCTCAGGCACAAATTTAACAAATAGGATTCATTACGCTCTAGAAAACAAGAGGACCAAGCAAATCATTATTCTCTCTCGAGCAAAAATGTAATTTACCACACTCAACCACAAGAAGCTAATTCAAATTATATTGCCTCTCAGCCTCAAATTCTACTTCAAATTACTAGATGCAAAGCCCTAAGATGCGCAGTCAAAGAACTTAACAAATAGCAACAATTAAAACAGTGATTAAGCATTCATCTAAAAGAAACTAGAAATTCATTGAATAAATATAAAAACCATAAACATTCATGCTAGGGCATTATCCTATCCCTAGAAAAAGAGTTTAGTTGCTCATGTTTAAAGAAAACATAATTAAAAATCTAGAAAACATTAAAAAACTTATGAACTATGACGACGGATGGAATAAAACAATGATGGCAGCCACTTCTCTCTCTTTCTTCCCTCCAAGCCCCCCCAAAGATGATGATCTCCTTCCTTTAAATAAGAAACAAATCATTTTCTTCTTTGGTAAAGACTTTCCTTGTTGGACTTGGATTATTCTTATGATGAGTTGTCATTGATGGTTTGGCACCCAAAATCCCAACAAAAATAGGATTAGACCTTAAAAAATAAACCTGGATCCCTCTAGATACTTCCCAAATACACATAATATCAATTGGGTTCCAAGAAAGAAATCTAAAAAGAATTACTTTGCATTTTCGCACAAAATTTTCTGCCTGAACTGCCTTCAGTCAAATAGCCATAACTTCTCCTAGAAAAATGCAAATCACGAACCGTAAAATTCCTCGGAAAGCTAACATCCGTATCTTTCCAACGGTATAGGGCACGACATCTGGTTTGCTCCGAGGAGGTGCAGTTTATTCCGCGAACTTGACTGATTTGCCCAGTAATTTCCACTCTGAAAATATCCAATTTTGCTTTGTTTTCTCCCCTTTTCTCTTCAAACCTATAAAAATACAAAACTAAATTAAAATGAACTAAAAACGCTAAAAAACATAACAATAATCCAAGAACAAGAGTATAAAAGTATATGAAATAATGGTCAGATCAAAAATGCATTAATTGTTTGCATTCGATTTTCAATGAGGAAGACTTTGACTAAAGTGTATGCAAAATTACAAAGTCTTCCGCACACCAGCACCAGTTTCAAACCATATAATATAAATTATCAATGGAAGGCCAGCTTATTAATTGCCATCACTCTTAGCATTCTACACACACACCAAAAACCAGAGAGCAATGGAACCTCCAACTTATTATCATAAAGTATGCTTTCTAGCTTATTGCCTTATCTTGTATGTTCAGCTGGTTTCACAACCAAACCATGCTTTGGCTTCTGCTAGCTCTACTGAAGCAGAAGCTCTTCTCAAATGGAAGGCCAGCTTACAAAATCAAACCCAGAATAATCTCACCTCATGGACCACCAATCCTTCAAGCAACCCAAAAGCAAATGCAAGCCCATGCAATAATACTTGGACTGGTATTTCATGCAACACTGCTGGAAGTGTCAACAAGATTGAACTTATCAATTCTAGTTTACAAGGTACGCTTCACGCATTATCATTCTTGTCCTTACCTAATCTTGAATATATTGACTTCAACCTAAATACACTCTTCGGTACCATCCCACCCCAGATCAGTTCCCTCTCTAAACTCACCTATCTTGATCTATCTTACAATCAGTTTTCTGGGAAAATCCCACCAGAAATTTTTCTTCTAACAAATCTTGAGGTCCTGCATCTCAGTAGAAATCAGTTAAATGGCTCAATTCCACAAGAAATAGGGCGGCTAAAGTCTGTTTATGAGATTTCTCTGGACTTGAACAATCTAGAAGGTCCGCTTCCACCTTCTTTGGGTAATTTGAGCTCCCTGACTCATTTGAATCTCTTTGATGCTCAACTTTCTGGTCCCATTCCTCCAGAGATGGGAAACCTTTCTAGTTTGGTTGCACTGCGCATGCACAACAACAATTTAACTGGTCCCTTCCCTCCAAATTTTGGGAACTTCAAAAATCTGTCCTTATTGTACTTGTACAACAACAAGCTTTCCGGTTCTATCCCTTCAGAAATAGGAAATATGACGTCTCTAGTGGAACTGTGCATTCAAAAAAACAATCTTTCTGGTTCAATCCCGACATCCATAGGTCATTTGACAAACCTTACCAATCTCTATCTCTTCGAAAACAAGCTTTCGGGCGCTATTCCTAAAGAGATAGGGAACTTGACGTCAATGGTGATCCTAGCTTTGAGCCAGAATCAACTCAATGGTTCAATTCCCACTTCTTTTGGAGATCTGAGCAACTTGGAAAGCTTACACCTCCGTGAGAACCAACTTTCCGGCTCCATCCCCCAGGAGATAGAGAAACTAGGGAATTTGACTATATTGCAATTGGATACTAACCACTTTTCTGGTAATTTGCCTCAAATTTGCCAAGGGGGTTCACTACAAAACTTTACAGTATTCAACAACAATTTGATAGGTCCAATCCCCAAAAGCTTGAAAACTTGCAAAAGCTTATTCAGAGTCCGTCTTGAAGGGAACCAATTGACAGGAAATATATCTGAAGACTTTGGTGTCTATCCAAATCTTCGATATATAGACCTAAGCCACAATAAGTTTTATGGTGAAATCTCACACAACTGGGAAAAATGTCTACAACTAACAACCCTACAAATGGGGGGAAACAACCTTACTGGTAGCATACCTCCCTGGATTGGCAATGCAACCCAACTTCATGAACTAGATCTTTCTTCAAATCGTTTTGCTGGGGTGATTCCAAAGGAATTTGGGAGATTAACTAATTTGGTGAAGCTGTTGTTGAATGGAAATGAACTTTCGGGTCAGATACCTTCAGAGTTTGGATCATTGATTGATCTGGAGTACCTTGACCTGTCCAAAAACAAATTCAATGGTTCAATTCCAAGCATTCTAGGTGACTTGTACAAATTAAACTACTTGAATTTGAGTGACAACAAGTTCAGTCAAGAAATTCCATTCCAGTTGGGGAAGTTAGTTCCCCTGAACCAACTAGATTTGAGTCACAACTCACTTGATGGTGAGATACCAGAAATGAGCAGTATGCAGAGCCTGGAGAAGCTGAATCTTTCCCACAATAATCTTTCCGGTCTCATCCCAACAAGTTTTGATAAAATGCCTGGCCTGTTGTACATCGACATATCCTACAATCAGTTGCAGGGTCCCATCCCCGACAACAAAGCATTTCAAGATGCTCCCTCAATACAGGGGAATAAAGGTTTGTGTGGCAAAGTTGAAGGACTGCAACCCTGCAGTCCGTCAGTGGAAAATAAACATATCTCAAAAAAGGACCGAAAACTCATATTTTTAATCATTTTCCCTCTATTGGGAGTGCTTTTGCTTACTTTACTTGGAGTTGCCATCATTAGAACAAGAAGAAAGAAAGTCCAGCGAACAGAACAGAGTGATATGCAAGATGAAGAAGTTTTTACCATATCAGATTTTGATGGGAGAAAAATGTATTTGGAAATCATAAAGGCAACCAATGACTTCGATGCTGCATATTGCATTGGGAAGGGAGGATATGGAAGTGTCTACAAGGCAGAGCTGCCATCCGGCAGCATCGTTGCAGTGAAGAAACTGCATCCACTACTTGATAGTGAGGAGACATCTCGGAAGGACTTCCTCAATGAAATAACAGCACTATTGGAGATACGCCATCGAAACATTGTCAAGCTTCGTGGATTTTGTTCAAATGCACGTCACTCGTTTTTAGTGTATCAGTATCTAGAAAAAGGTAGCTTGGCTGCAATCCTGAGCAACGAATATGAAGCTAAAAGAATGGACTGGAGTAAAAGGGTGAACATTGTGAAAGGGGTGGCCCATGCCTTGTCTTATATGCATCATGATTGTTCACCACCTATTGTTCATCGAGACATATCAAGCAAAAACATTTTGCTGGATTATGAATATGAGCCTTGCGTTTCAGACTTTGGAACTGCTAAGCTTTTAAATCCAGACTCCTCAAATTGGACTGCCCCTGCAGGCACATATGGATATGTAGCACCAGGTAACATAGTTAATATTTTTTTGAACTAATATTTAAGTCTATATATTAATTGTTTTCTCTTCTTCTGTTGGCAGAGCTTGCTTACACAATGAAGGTAACAGAGAAATGTGACGTTTATAGCTTTGGAGTTCTGGCATTAGAAGTTATAACTGCAATGCAGCTGGGTGATTTCATTTCCTCTCATTCGTCTCCATCTGCCAGTGTAAACATATTGCTGAAGGATGTATTGGACCAACGCCTTCCACCTCCTACACCTCAAGTTGAGGATGAACTGAAAACCATTGCAAGGCTAGCAATTTCATGCAGAGATTCCAATCCACAATCAAGGCCTACAATGCTCATGGTTTCTCAGGTCTTATCATCCCGAACTCCGCATTCCTATAAACAAGAACCAGACATTACACTTGAGCAAATCCTTATGATCTGAATTGGGCAAGCTATGAATATGGTTATGGCACAAAAATAAGATACTCTTGTTTAAGCATATTGTAATGATTTCAGTATTTTTTTTTTTTTTTTTTTTCATGGCAACTTTTAAATGCATAATGTTCTCAGCATGATTACAGTCTTGGACTACTCTTTCATACAATAGTTTGCAAGCAAGTACAAGTTTATCAAGTGCACAATGAGGCTATCACTGATAGGGAAGAAATTGCATTGGGTGCAGTACCTGTAACAACTTCAAAAACTCGTCAGCTTCTTTTGGAAGATGCATGCCACACCCTTCAGAAACTTGGTCCTTGTTGTTGCCTTTAATAGAAAAATTTGTTTGTCACTTCCAAGAAACAGAGAAAATTACAGGTGAAATTGTACTTGGGTTTCATTAAATCAGAGTTTAAGGAATAAAATGAAAGTCCAGAATCAATAACCACTCCCACTATCTGTCAAAAATTTTCATGTTTACTCCATTTAAGTCTTGAATGTTTCATGTTTAATCATTCAAGTAAAAACATAACACATTAGTGAAGGTGTTGGTTTACATTGTTTTCTGCCCAATGATGAATATGACTTCATTGAAAGGTCATAGGTAACAGGTTAAGCCATCACAATAGTTGTCTAGGAATCAAGCCCTGACTGAAGTCTTTGTTACCAACCTCCATCACCATGCTTGATCAGAAGTCACACTTCAAACTCAAAATATTAAGTTTCAGTTATTGAGCCTCATGTATTCCTCTAAATTAGACTTATTTTAACTTAAAGAAACATATTATTGGCAAATAGTTCATAAATAAGTCTATAGTTTTAACTCATTAGTTACACTAGGAGCATGTTTAACATATGAATTTTCTGAGTTAACCTGAAAGCCAGTCTACTTGGCAACCCTGACTGCTTTCCTAGTTTCCTCTGTGCTGTGCAGAAAGAGTAGTCTAAAAAATTTAACGTAAATGAATGTAAAATCATATTTCCTATAACTATCTAGTTCTGGAGGTGTTCAAATGTATAATACCCAAAGTCAAACCATATACCTGTAGTAATCCATCCCTTCCTGGTACAGTTGGAACATCTGCTTTCTTCATTTGTATCTGGAAGTTGATTTAGCACCACCCACAACACAGATATTGTAAGGCTGAAAAATGGAACTAGAATTATGAATGCCAACATGAGAACGTAAAACTAATAGCTATGGAGTCATGTACTTGTAATAATATCTCCATGAGCTAAATGGAACAATGTAGATTATGTAGATCAAAAAGTTTAAGCAAATTCAACTAAACCCAGACTCCTCGAATTGGACTGCCCCTGCAGGAACATATGGATATATAGCACCAGGTAAAACAGTTAAATGTTTTCTAAATTTTGCATTAAGTTTAGGTATTATTGTATTAATGGCGATAATTTTCTGTTCCTTTCTTGGCAGAGCTCGCTTACACAATGAAGGTAACTGAGAAATATATGTGATGTTTATAGCTTTGGAGTGTTGGCACTTGAAGTGATAATGGGAAAGCATCTGGGAAATTTCATCTCCTCTTGTTCGTCTCCATCATCCAATGCAAACATATTGCTGAAGGATGTACTGGACCAACGCCTTCCACCTCCTACAGCTCAAGTACAGGAAGAAGTACTCATAACCATTGCAGGGCTAGCAATTGAATGCAGACACTTCCATCCACAATCTAGGCCAACTATGCAGATGGTTTCTCAGGCGTTATCATCCCAAACTGCATATTCTATAGAGAGCCAGACATTACACTTGAACAACTCATGAGAATCTGAATTGTGTATCCTATTAGTATGAGACAAAAATAAGATGCTCTACATAAGTATATGTTAGTGGTTTGAGTATTTCTTAGTTTTTAATTTCCATTGCAACTTTCTTCATGTATCGTATTTTCAGGATGATTAAAATCTTGGACTACTCTTTCTATCTTTTTCAAGTTTAAATATTGTCCTTGCAAAATTATTAACCTCTTAATCGCTTATTAATCACAACTACACAAACATGCTCGTATGTCTTTTTTTTCCCCTTTTTTAAATCCTGGAAGATATTTACTAGACTTCAATATTTTTTGTGGTACGGAATCAAACCATTAGACATATTCTAATCCTAACCCATTACGGCATTATCCCACTCTCCCCCACCACTTAGGCTAAATACCCATTAAGTGTATTTATTTCCTAATGCAAATAGCTGAATTAAATTCTTTTTCTTAAAAAAAAAAAAAAAAAAAAGGCATAAGAATGAGAATGTAGTTATTGAGATGATGAACTAAAACTAAAGTTACATAAACAATTTAAGGAGAAAGTTTTGGGGTTTAACCGTTTAAGAGAAAGATTGGAGAATGTTAATTACCTCAGCCACAGTGAAAGTGAGTGTAAAATGTGGAGCACAGCAGCATTGCTCTTCAAAGAGACAGCAGGAATCATCAGTTACATAAGCACGTGCAAGGCACGCTCTTTCTTCATATTGGAATGCTTGGACTGTTTGCCTCCTTTTTTCTGTCGTCTTCTCCAACTTTTTATGACCTGTTCTTCATCTCCGGTGGCCCTGCCAACATCTTGCGTGCACACACCTTTGCAACATGAGAAATAGGCCTTGTGGATAGGGGACTTGGGCCACTTGGCCCATTTATAATAAGTAATTCTAAATGGATCCGCTCAAATTGCTGAGTTGGCTCCTTATACAGATTTTCTTGGCCCAATTACAATTTACCAATACGAATTATGTGGGATTTTTTTTCTTCTGACAAAAAAAAAAAATGGTGGCTTTTTCAATTTGATACATGAGAATTAAAACTTTTCAATTTCATGCACAGCGTTTACTCCATATTGCAATATCATTTATCCTTCAACATCTCCGTTAGTTATCCGTGAGTTACTGACATAATTGCTGATTTGGACTCGTTTTTTTTTTTCTTAAATATAAATGTGCAACTTGGCAAATAAAATAAAATAAACTATATTATGTTACAATGTTGAGCAATGATGACGAAGCTAAAGAATTGGGCCGAGCATAGTAAAAAAGTGAATATTGTTCAAGGGGTAGCTCATGCCTTGTGCACCACGAGTCAAACATCTAATAACATGCAAAACTTGCTTTTAACTTTAAAGATAAAGGCACGAAGACTTGTGATTGAGAAAGAAAAGTGAAGGAGAAAATTAGNCCCTAATCTTGAGCGTCTTGACCTCTACATGAATAATCTCTTCGATGCCATCCCACCTCAGATCAGTTTCCTCTCAAAACTCTATTATCTTGATCTGTCTTCCAATCAGTTGTCTGGAAAAATCCCACCAGAAATCGGTCTCCTAACAAATCTTGCCAGTCTCTATCTCTCTGGTAATAACCTTTCTGATACCATTCCTAAAGAGATAGGGAACTTGAAATCTCTTGTGGTTGTACAGTTGAGCAACAACAATTTAACAGGTCACATCCCTCCAAATTTTGGAAACTTGAAAAAGTTAACCATATTATACCTCCTTAATAACAGACTTTCTGGCTCAATCCCCCAAGAGATAGGAAATCTCACGAGGTTGACTAACTTGCAGTTGGCTAATAATCAATTAGTTGGTTATTTGCCCCAATACCTTTCCAAGGTGGATCACTAGTAAACTTTACAGTAAGCAACAACTATTTGATTGGTCCAATCCTCAAAAGCTTGAAAACCTGCAGAGCTTATTTAGATTGCGTTTAGACGGGAACCAATTGACAGGCAATATATCTGAAGATTTTGGTGTCTATCCAAATCTTCATTTTATAGATCTAAGTGACAATAACTTCTATGGTGCAATCTCACACAATTGGGGACAGTGCCCACATTTAAGAACCTTACGAATTGGAGGAAACAACCTTAGTGGTAGTATACCACCTGAGATTGGTAACGCAATCCAAATTCATGAACTCAATCTTTCTTCAAACCATTTAGTTGGGATGATCCCAAAAACGTTTAGGAGATTGACTTCTTTAGAGAGGCTAATGTTGGGTGGAAATCAACTGTCTGGTCGTGTACCCTTCGAATTTGGATCACTGACTGATCTTGAATATCTCGACTTGTCCACAAACAAATTGAATGATTCAATTCCTAGCATTTTGGGTGACTTAGTCAAATTATTCTACTTGAATTTGAGCAACAACCAGTTCAATCAAGGAATTCCAGTTCAGTTGGGGGAGTTAGTTCACTTGACCCAACTTGATTTAAGTTGTAACTCACTTGGCGGTAAGTTACCATCAGCAATGTGCAATATGGAGAGTTTGGAAAAGCTGAATCTTTCCCACAATAATCTTTCTAGTTTCATTCCAACAAGTTTTACACGCATGCACGGCTTATCGCATGTTGACATATCCTACAATGACTTGAAAGGTCCCCTTCCCAACATCAGCGCATTTCAAGATGCTCCCCCAAAAGTGTTACAAGGGAATAAAGGATTATGTGGCAATATTGGAGCTAATTTGCAACCCTGCAAACTTGTCTCAATAAAGAAAAAGGACCACAAACTCATATTTGTAATCACATTTTCTCTTGTGGCAGCACTTGTACTTCTTTCTTCTACATTTACAATTGCCTTTGTACTGGAAAGAAACAAAAAGCATCAACATCTAGAAGAAAACATCACACATGAAGAGGTTTATTTTTCAGTATTAAACTTTGATGGAAAAACGATGTATGAGGAAATCATAAAGGCAACCAAAGATTTTGATTCTAAATATTGCATTGGGAAGGGAGGCCATGGAAGTGTCTTCAGAGCAAATTTGCCATCCACCAACATAGTTGCCGTGAAGAAACTCCACCTGCTATGCAATGGTGAAAAGAACGTTCAAAAGGAGTTCCTGAATGAGATAAGGGTACTAACAGAGACACGACACCGTAACATTGTGAAGTTTTATGGTTTTTGTTCCCATAAACGACATTCATTTTTGGTGTATGAGTATCTAGAAATGGGTAGCTTGGCTACAATGTTGAGCAAAGATGATGAAGCTAAAGAATTGGAGTGGAGTAAAAGAGTGAATATTGTTAAAGGTGTAGCTCATGCCTTGTGCTACATGCACCACGAGTGCTTGCCACCAATTCTGCATCGAGATATATCAAGCAAGAATATCTTGGTGGATTCTGAATATGAGGGCAATGTTTCAGACTTTGGCACTGCTAAGTTTTTAAACCCAGACTCAACTAATTGGACTGCCCTTGCAGGCACATACGGATATGTGGCACCAGATAATATTGTGGTTTTATGTCTTTTATATTATTGTATATTTAACATATTTTATGCCAATGATTCGTTTTCATGGTTAGGATGAGGTTAATTAAGGTTGAACATGTTACACATCTAATTAATCACTATTAGCATGATACAATTTATGAAAGATATAATTAATTTCTTTAACTTTCATTGAATCGTTATATTTATATATTGACAATGTCTTTGTTATGAGCTTTTTCTTTAAGCAGAGCTTGCTTATACCATGGAAGTGAATGAGAAATGCGATGTGTATAGCTTCGGAGTAGTAACATTCGAAATAATTTTGGGAAGGCATCCGGGAGATATTCTCTCATCTTTAGCGTCAGGGTCGTTGTCATCATCATCATCCTCGTCGTCTTCATCTGCATTATCAGCCCATCAAATCCCAATTCTGGAGTTTTTGGACCAACGCATTTCCCCTCCTACACATCAAGAAGCAGGGGAAGTGCTCTCTCTTGTGAAGACAGCATTTGCGTGCTTGAATGCCAGTCCCAAATCCCGTCCAACAATGAAACAAGTTTCTCAACACTTCTTTGCTCAAAGGCTGCATTTGTCAAAGCCATTGCGTATGATAACATTTGGCGAATTGCTGACTCTCAATAGTATGACTACCTAAGGAATGTGATTCTTTCCTATACATATTTAACTTTTTGTGTGCTTTCTTTTTAAAAGAAAGATTCTTCTTCAACTTTACCTTATCGTAATCTATTTCATGTACTTTCGACCAAAAAAAAAAAAAATCTATTTCATGTACTTGTGTCTATGGCTAGCACGTAGGATGCCTCAAAGTTAAAAGTTTGCATTTCCTTGTAAGAAACTTAATAGAATAAAAAATGGTTTAATATATTTTATATACCATGCATTCTTATACACCTATTTATTAAATGCAAAAAGACTTGCTACAAGACAATGGAGGCTATGCAGCAACACATACAGTTTGAGTTTGTACACCACCCCAACAAAGAATAAAAGACCCCACAAGGCTCAAAACCAGAAATAACAAATTCAATTTTCAAAATTAATTAACAAAATAAAACATTCAATAAAGAAAAACAGGTCAGTTGAATTTGACGTGAAAGTAATTGCAATGGCGATGCTATGTATGGAATATAGACAGCTACAAAGACCCTATATATTTTGAAACAAAGGGTCACAGACTCGATCACTTACAAACAGAGCCATCTCAATTTTCTTACACATAGAGAGAATTAGAAAGCAAAAGTGACAATATATGTTGAGCCTTCAAGTCTGTTAGTTCTAGGTATTTAGAAATTGGCTTCTCCTTGTCAAAAACATTGTAATCTTTCAACCATTGTCACATTCAACAAGTTCTAGGAATTTTATTTTCTTAAGGTTTGATTTTTTGGGTTGAAGATATCAAGATTGAAGTTCAAAGACCTCATGCTCTAAGGTAAAATGCATTTCATGCACAATATTTTTGCATGTTTGATGAGTCTTTAAAATGCTTTCAGACTTTATTTTCATTTTTAAAATGGCATGTGCTGAATGTGAGTGTGTTTGTAAGTGGGCCCGTTACATGTTTAATGTGTCAAGCCTATTACACATTGCCCATTTTGATTACACATGGCTCTACTTGTGTGTAAGTTCATTCGTGATTTAATAGACATGTGCAGTGCACATGCTTTCAGATATATGTTTTAATACATTCTCATGTGCACTGTTCATCATCACTTACACTCACTCACGCACATAGCAGAAAACATACCCTTTCTGAAATTCTTCATGTCCAATCTATTTCTTCAGCCACATCATCATTCTCATCATTATCCTTTCATGGCATGATACCTGAATATTCCTTTTGCTAGCTTTGTCCTCTAGCTAAACCAAGTAAGAATCCTCTAAGTGTCCAAAATTAGGTGAGATTGGTTTTGATAAAAATATGGGTACGGCTCACACTTTCCTCTTACCTCTTTTATTTTTCTTATGAAAAATTAATTTCTAAAATCTGGGTTTGTTTTCTAAAATCTAAGTGTGATTTATGTGTTCTTCATCATCATCAAACACTCATATAGATTTTAGATTTTAGATTTTGGATTCTCCATCGACTTTTTAAGTTTTGTAACTTGAGGGAGCTGATTTTTATAGAATGCATACTTGCATCCCATTGCATTTTCGTTGGATCCACTTCACTAGGTTGCCGTCGGTGCCTTGCTTTGAAGAGCTCAAGGATGAGCTGCCAATGACATGATTGACTGATTGCTTTGATCAAGATGTTTGCAAAAGGAAGCACAAGAGTAAAAAGCTGCCACTTAAAATTAGGACTTAAGTAATTGAGCTTATTTGTGTGATTTCTTATATTGAAACACTTGATAGTGAATTGCCCGGTCAGCTCAAAAAAACCCCAATTTTTTAACTCTTTAGTGGTTTTCTGGGTGAACAATTATATGTCTTCTACCTTAATTGTTTCTCTTGTGTTGCTTATTATTAAAATGAAAACATAAACACAAGAAACACATATTTCACACTTGAGCATGACAACTTAAACTCTTGAATGTTAAATGAAATATGTAAATATATTCACACACCACTTTAATTAGTTGTTGATAGCACTATGATGCTTACTGTGATGAGTCCTTTGAGTGTTTAGGCTGTCACCTGGTTGTTGAATGCATTTGTAATAAGTTGTTTGTGTCATTGGTGTATTTGTTTCGAGTGTCAATATGTGGATCAGATTCATGTTTGCTTGACTAGTCACTGAGTCATCACTTAAGCAAAAATTGGGGTCATGTTATTGAGTGTGGTTTTTACTCAGTAACTTATTTATCTTTCTTATCGCTTTCTCCTTCGCATCATTTTTGTTCGGATGATAACATGCTCCATCTTTTGTAATTCACTTCAAGATTAATTCTTCACCAACCCCATTTCATGATGGATAATGGGAATGAGCAGTCTTGTTGTTCATTTTCATTCACACTGTCAGTGATGAATGGTCAGATCGCTGTTTTGTGTATGTTGCAGATAGTTCGGCTTCTCTTGGGCCTAATCTTGAGCTGGCCGGGTTGCACTCTTCTTGGTTCTCAGTACTGTAGTGCATCTTTCTTGCAGCTCAAGTTAAAAGTCATGTTCAGCACCAAATTAACCACCATGACATAATGGATATTGAAGGTCTTTGCTACTAAGTTTTCTCTTTGCTTCACTTTTTGTTGGTAGATAGTAAGTTTTGGAAAGAGAGTGTCCATGTGCAATGAGTGATTGGGTTTTCTATATTGTGATGCAAAGCTTCAATTACCCATGGGATTTTATTTTATAAACATTTGGGAGGTGGTAGTGCGGAAGTGCCCTTTATTTTTTTTCTGCTGATTTCATTATATAGGATTTCTGCTTTTCTTTTTCTTCTTCTTTTTCTTTTGTACAAAGAAGGTTAAAGGGAAAAAGGGAGGTTTTATTAACATGATGGGTTGTAAGTTTGTAACTTGTACATGGTACGAAGTGCTTGTACCTGGAAAATTGCACGACTACACGCAAGGGGAGCAACATGCACTGTATATAACACAAAACCGATTGGCTCAATATAAACGATCTCAACTTCAAGAAAGAAATCCGGACATCAAATTTACAAAACATGAATCAGAAATTCCCTATTCTGACAGATGAAATATCATACATCATAAGTTCAGATAAAGACACAAGACATCAGATGAAGACACAAAACAACAGAATATTACAAGAAGCAACTGCATCATAAGTAACTGGAAGCAAAACTCTGTGTTAACTCCTTCAGACTTCTTAATGCCAGCCATTAAGCCAAAATTGCACACTTCACCTGGGGATCAGTAACAAAATTTTCACAGACATTCCATATCTTAGGTAGGGGACCAAGATAGAGCAGTTATTAGTAATGAACATAGAGGACAACAACACTTCTCTATATAGGTTAAAACACACATCACTTCTTCAGGAGGTCCCGTGAGAAAATCCTCTTGCAGTATGGGCTGGTGCGTAAGATTGTATGAGGCCTGACTGCTTCAACCAGAGAAGCATGAAGAGGGCCCTGCATGAAGAAAAAGGATTAGGACATGAGAGAGAGAGAGAGAGAGAGAGAGAGAGAGAGAGAGAGAGAGAGATGTACCTTGGTAACGTACTGCAAGAGCAGATTGAATGACATAGTTAGCATAAGGGCCTTGCAGCAACTGTTCAAAGTGAGAAACTGAGAGCAATTCATGGATGATTCTTGGTCGGCTCTCTTCAAAATACTTAAGGCATTTTTCAACCACATGACTACTACATTTCTGCATGGAGAGGTGTACAAAGTGTCCTTCTAACTGAGAAATCAATCTGGCCATCGCAGATGGGATCTTCAGCTCTATGACATACTGAACAACATAATTTCTGTGTACCAAATCAAACCAAAATAAAACCACACTTCAGTTGGAAAGCCAAATAAAGTTGTCCCACAGAATAAAAGATATGGAATGAATTATTCAATGGCATTTGCAGGATTAAATCATTACTCATGTAGAGAGATTTTGGACTGATATATAGTGAATTGTAACATAAGAAATTGAATATTTAACTTGGGAAAAGAGAATAAAAAAGAATAGAAGTAGCCCAATGGTTTTGTAACGTAACCTATAGATTCTTATAAACTTTAACAATCATGTCACTGTAAGCATGAAATATCAATATATAAAACTGATCAGCCTTGTGTTCATTTAGTTCCTGGTCTAGGCTTATGTTTTGCAGCTGAAGTGGATCAAAAGAATTTCTGATGGGAAACAATTTTAGTTCCTCAAGAAAAAAAAAACAAAAAAACAAAAAAACAAAACAAAACAAAACAAAAGTACATATCCATATAACTATTATGGATTACCATATCATATTAAGGATTTATGGTCAGCAAGGAAAAGAAATTAAGTATGTTTAAAAGACACTTGTAAATGGTTACCCATAAGGATCTTGGGATAGGAGAAGCCCATTTCTGGAAATTTCAGTGATCAGCTTATCTCGATGTCTCCCAATGGCATGTGCAATGCATTTTTGTAGTACACAACATCCATGGCGTTGAGTAGCAATCTCAACACAAAATCTTGCAGCAGCATCAAAAATAAACTGCAAGAGATTAACAGAAAAAAGGACAGAACAAGTTCAGAGTCTTTTCAACAAAAAAAGAGTAGGTCCTACAGAAAGCATATAATCAACCTTTATGTCCTGGTTTGGGACAACAGTAATTTTGCCCAGGGTTAGATTCAGCCTTGTTTATATTTTATCCCATAGCTATCAGTAGAATAAGTGAGTCCATAATAGTGAGTCCAATTCATCCCACCACTCTTGTGCTAGACTTTTGACAAATAGGATCCATAGAACCTAAATCACCTCCTGATAAATTTGCCAAGTTTACCATTCTCAATTTAAACAAACACAACAGAGATAATCTATTCAAATTGATCAAGTATTCTTTAGATGTGTCTCCTTGCAATGCCATGTCTATGGATGTTTGGTGTCAGTCAAGCTCTGTTTTTTGTGTTCTATGCCAAAAAGGAAGTCCTGTCCTTTTTTATTCAGGTCCTAAAAAGCACATTTACCAATTGGTTAATCCACAAGAAACTAGAGTTGGACCAATCATATTAGAAACAACACCTCAATCTTGATCTTTGCATTGCTTTCCCTTTTCTTATTTTCTTTTCTCATTGTTGCCATACACAGGCTATCTGACATCCTCATTCATATATCTTTAGCATATTGCTACTGAAAACTAGCTAGCACACATGTTTTACCAATTGGTATGTTGTTCCTTAAACTCAGACCCTATCATCCCCTACCAAGAGTCAAGTACATGATAATTGCAGAGTCAAGTAGTTGACTTTACCAACAGGAGATTTATATTATTGAAGTGACCAAAAACATCCGAGAAACTTGCAGAGGACTACATGAATCAGAAGGGGAAAAAATTGACAGAAACTAAGAACATCCAACAATGAGGCATGATAATTTATATGTAATTCCTCACAATGCTATATATGTGATCTAGTCATCAGAGTTTGGTGCCCGGGGTTCACAGTTGGACTTCCCCTAACACTTATACAATTATCAGACTAGGTTTGGACTATTTTAAGCATCCACAGAAACAGCAGAAATAAATATCACACTTTCTGCCTCATTAACCGAGAAAGAGTTGGTGAGATTGATTATTAATGTAAGGTTAGATTTCTTCTTAGCTAATGATCAAAGATAGGTAGGTCCAGTGCCAGCTTGACACTGAACAAGAGTAGAGTTGCTGCCCCTGGATGACAGGGGATGATATTAAACACCACCAGTTACTTGATATATCATTTGGTTTCCCTATTATAAGCACATTGCACACATTAAATGAAACAGTTATACCTTCAATATGCATTTCAAGCAGTATTATATGCATTTCAAACAGTTATACCAGCAATATGCATTTGAGTTTGTGTTACTCTTACAATATTTTGAATATTGGTTCTCAAAACCAAGACCATATATGAAAATTTCTCATTTTCTTCTCAAATTTGGCTGATGCACACCTTAAAAAAAAAAAAAAAAAGATAAAAGAACCAAACAGGGAAAAAAAACCAATAGTCAAGAATGCTAGGGAATGACTGTTATGAATCAATGAGTAGACAAATTGAATGAACAGTTAAACGAAATCAATCAGCCATGCATAGGAACATTTGATGAAGAACATGTCCATAAACGGAGTCGATAAGTCGATGATCCCACATACCTGGGCCAGCAGTGATCTCATGACTCATAGCCTCTGCTCCACCAGACACCTCATCCCTTCTAACTTCTGAGTGTGAGTGACTTCAGCAGCCCCGATACTGGAAAGGAACGTTTAGAATTGTCTCACAACGTGTAGTAATTGTTGCCACAATTTCGTCAAAATAATAGTCATTTACATTGTTTTTGTCATATACTACTAATTGACAATTAGAAAACATTCAAATGCCTCCCGAGATAACCTCGACAAAATGTCTGAATGGTTTGATCTCCCGAGATAAAATTCTTGGATCCGTCACTAGTAACCCATAACTAACAAAAACCATGACATATTGAACTTATGCTGATAAAATATGCTCTCAGGCATATTTTCTTATATTGCATGAATTCTCACTCTTTGCAATTCACCTGTTGATACATGCTTGCCGTGCTGTCACTCTTCTCCTGTTCTTAGTCTTTTTCTACTCAAGTGGATGAGCTGTTTTTAGTCTTTAAAGATGACATACAAAGACTTTGACTCAAGCGTATGAAAAACTCCAAGGAATTCCCCAAAACACAAGTCTTTCCAAAGAAAAGAAATAAAACTGAAAGAAATATTGGAAAGACTTCTGAACCCTGGAAGACTTACCAACTTATTACAGAAGAGAGAACAGGGCTCCCTTAGAATAATTATAGCTATTGCATGGCAGTTGGCGCCGTAAATAATGCTATGTAGCTGTGACACAGTGTAGGTGATGAACGCACACAAAATCCTAGATTCGTTGAAACTCTTGATTGATAAATGATAATACCAAGAATAGGCCGGGGCTCTATAACCTTGTTGATTCGGTAGGATACCAAGTTGATAGAAGGGTTTGAGAAAAATCTCAATTATCATTAATCCAAAAGTTGCCAATACAATTCCAAAACATGGTTTAATTACCAACCAAACTCTAGGGAACTAGCAAAAGGTAAACATGTCATCCAAACAAAATACATAAAACAATAAATGACAATTACAAAATTGCTCAAAAGTTTAGAAAAACTTAAAATGCTGATTTGACCTAATAAATAGTCTTATTTGCCCAAAATCCATCCAAAACATCAGTTTGTTTGATTCTTCTTTTTAGATATTTTCTTATTGTAATTTGTTTCAAAGGCTCTTTATCTTTGTCATCATTTTCTTGGTCGGATCATTTCTTTTTTTTTTTATTTCTTTTTTTATCATGACCATGGCATCTTTTGTAATTCGCTTCAAGATTGATGTTCGACCAACCCCATTTCACCGATCAGATCATTGTTAGTGATAAAATTACTTAAATGGTCTGACAACGATAAAATTATTCAATTAGGTTATGCTCATTCTCTCTTACTCTCTTAGTGATCACTAATTAGATCAGTATCATGTTAAGGTATGCAAGATTCAATAATTTTCCTTTTTTTATAATGGTCTGTACATCTTCGATCTACTCCAATTACACGTACTATTTGGTTCTGTATGTTGGATTTTTGCCTCATTGAAAGTCGATCTGAACTTACTTTAACCATGTCTATTGTTCAAAAAGATACTAAATAGTACCTGATCTGTTTTTTTTTTTTTTTTCCTGTCTTGGAGAATTAAGATTTTTATGAGTGCTTATGTGACATGTTGGAATGTGCTAAGAGAATTGAGAAGCTTCCTCTCAACCCCCACTTGCAATTGAATCGATCTTTAGTCATGCATGTGCATCATGAGCCTGAAGATTACATTTTGTTGTCACTTCTTGAATCAATAAACCCAACGCACGCCCTCATTTTATGACCACTAATCTTTAGCTAAGTTTGTACTTTCTTGTATAAGTTTTAATGTGCATTGGAGACCGAGGAGCCGAATTGTCTTGTTTGACATGTTGGTCACTTCACTGCAGTTTGCGCCAAATCTATGTTTGTATAAGAAGAAGATAATGTCTGAGATAATCTGATTTTCTAAAAGAAAAAAAAAAATTGTTAGTATTTTATATATAGATTTATCGCAGGTTTGTAAATGATCTTATTTTCTTATATTGCATGAATTCTCACTCTTTGCAATATACCTGTTGATACAATGTGATACATATAGGGATGGCAACGGGGCGGGTTTGCCAATACCATACCCGCCCCGCCGGGTAATCGGGTCCCCATCGGGGGTATTCGGGGCCCTTATTATTTTCAAAAAAATAATTTTTTTATTAATACCATTTCAAATTAATATAAATATATAATATAATAGATGAAATACATTAAAATTCATCATATTATATTACAATAACATTAAATCATAAAGAGAACACTATTAAATTTTAAAGATATGCAACAAAAATTAAGAAAATAAATTAAAATATAATTATGTAATATAATATTTTTATTAATCGGATATACGGGGCGGGGCGGGGATGGGGATGGGGATGGTATTACCATACCCGCTTAATTGGGGCGGGTCCCCACGGGGATTTTCGGGGGCGGGGAATTTTGCCATCCCTAGATACATATATGCTTGCAGTGCTGTCACACTTCTCCTGTTCTTAGTCTTTTTCTACTCAAGTGGCTGAGCTGTTCTTAGTCTTTAAAGATGACAGACAAAGACTTTGACTCCTAAGTCTTCCCTAAATCATCCTAATCAAGAAAGAAATTGAAACAAGAATAATTATGGAAATAAACAAAAGAAGGGCTATAGCTAATGCAGGGCAGTTAGCACTATAAATAAGTACCAGATGTACGTACTCTTATTTCTGTCCATGAATTATAAGATTACAACCGGGAGGAATAATAACATACAACAACAAATCTCACTCTCATCTACCACAGGGTCTTGACTAAACAATAAACATACAAAAATACACATAAGCAAGTAGATTTGGCTCACTAAAGGTTGCACTTTCTTGGCTAACTTCTCACAGCGGATTAGGCTCACTTCTATCCATATTGATGATGTACTCTGCTCGATATTTAGTGTTCCCAATTCAAGTGGATGAGCTGCTCATCCAATACATATTTTCTTTGCCAATCCATGAATATTGAATAACATCCAATAAAACTCTCGCTTCTATGAATCTATCACTTTCATTTCATTAAGTTCAAGGAGACCATGCAAAATTTCCAATTTTAACATTAAAGATAGAGACAAAGACTTTGACTTGAGTGTATGTAAAACTCCAAATTATAGCTAATGCAGGGCAGTGAACGTATATGACAATGTTCCCCTCAACCTCCACTTGCGAATGCATTCATAGTCATGCATGTGCAAATGTCCATGTTGTCAATTCTTGCATCAATTAATCCAATGCACACCCTCATTTTATAGCCACAAAAACTTTTAATACATCCTAATCAAGAAATTAAATTTGAAGAAGATACTGGAAAGACTTTCAAATCTAAACCCTGAAGACTTATGAATTTATTATAGACAAGAACAGGGCATAGAATAATTATAGCTAATGCAGGGCAGTTGGCACTATAAATAAGTCCCAGAAGTACTAGTATAAACATTATATACACCAAAAAGAAAAACCATGACATCTTCAACTTACGAAAAAGTATCATGCTCTGTAGCATTTTGCCTTATCTTGTATGTTGAACTGATTTTATCATCAAACTTTGCTTTTGCTTCTGCTGCTCCTACTGAAGCAGAGGCTCTTCTCAAATGGAAAGCTAGCTTTCAAAACCAAACCCAGTTCAATCATCTCACCTCGTGGACTTACCTTCCCATTAACAATGCCACCAATTCTTCCACCAATCATAAACCAAATGCAAGCCCATGCATTTGGGCTGGTATTTCATGCGACGCTGCTGGAAGTGTCACCAGGATAAACCTTACCAACTTTGGTTTACAAGGTACGCTACATGCATTTTCTTTCTTGTCCTTCCCTAATCTTGAATATCTTGACCTCAGCATCAATCAACTCTTTGATCCCATCCCATCTCAGATCAGTTCCCTCTCAAAACTCAATTATCTTGATCTCTCTCAGAATCAATTGTCTGGGAGAATCCCACCAGAAATCTGTCGCCTAACAAATCTTACCGTTCTCTATCTGTATATAAATAAGCTTTCTGGCACTATTCCTAAAGAGATAGGGAACTTGCTGTTGTTGGTAGATCTAGAGTTGAGCTACAACTATTTAACAGGGCCTATCCCTACAAATTTTGAAAACTTGAAAAAGCTAAGCGTGTTATACTTGGCCAACAATCAACTTTCTGGCACTATTCCTAAAGAAATAGGGAACTTGCAGTCGTTGGTAGATCTAGAGTTGAGCTACAACTATTTAACAGGGCATATCCCTCCAAATTTTGGAAACTTGAAAAAGCTAATTGTGTTATACTTGTTCAGCAATCAATTTTCTGGCACTATTCCTAAAGAGATAGGGAACTTGCAGTCGTTGGTGGATCTAAGGTTGAGCAACAACTATTTAACAGGGCCTATCCCTACAAATTTTGGAAACTTGAAAAAGCTAACCTGGTTATCCTTGTTTGGCAATCAACTTTCTGGTCCTATCCCACAAGAGATAGGAAATTTGAAGTCTCTAGTGGAATTAATGTTTTCTACAAACAATCTTTCTGGTTCAATCCCAGCATCCATAGGTGATTTGAGAAATCTTACCCGTCTCTATTTGTATACAAATAAATTTTCTGGCACTATTCCTGAAGAGATAGGGAACTTGCAGTCGTTGGTGGATCTAGAGTTGAGTGACAACTATTTAACAGGTCCCATCCCTTCAAATTTTGGACGCTTGAAAAAGCTAACCACGTTATACTTATCTAACAATCAACTTTCTGGAAATATCCCACCGGAGATAGGAAATTTGAAGTCTCTAGACGAATTAATACTTGATAGAAACAATCTTTCTGGTTCAATCCCAGCATTCTTAGGTGATTTGAGAAATCTTACCAATCTCTATCTGCATAGAAATAAGCTTTCTGGCCGGATTCCTAAAGAGATAGGAAATCTCACGAGGTTAACTGTCTTGCAGTTGGCTTATAATCAATTAGTTGGTTATTTACCCCAAAACCTTTGCCAAGGTGGAAAGCTCACAAACCTTACAGTAAACAATAACCATTTAATTGGTCCAATCCCCAAAAGCTTGAAAACTTGCAGGAGCTTATTTAGATTGCGTCTAGATGGGAACCAATTGACAGGCAATATATCTGAAGATTTTGGTGTCTATCCAAATCTTCATTTTATAGATCTAAGTGACAACTACTTCTATGGTGCAATCTCACACAATTGGGGACAGTGCCCACAGTTAACAACCTTACGAATTGGGGGAAACAACCTTACTGGTAGTATACCACCTGAGATTGGCAACGCAATCCAAATTCATGAACTCAATCTTTCTTCAAATCTTTTATTTGGGATGATCCCAAAGGAATTTGGGAGATTGACTTCTTTGGTGAAGCTAATGTTGGATGGCAATCAACTATCTGGTGTTGTACCCTCTGAATTTGGATCACTGACTCATCTTGAATATCTTGACTTGTCCACAAACAAATTGAATGATTCAATTCCTAATATTTTGGGTGACTTGGTCAAATTATTCTACATGAATTTGAGCAACAACCAGTTCAATCAAGGAATTCCAGTTCATTTGGGAGAGTTAGTTCACTTGACAAAACTTGATTTAAGTCATAACTCACTCGACGATAAGATACCATCAGCAATGAGTAATATGGAGAGTTTGGAGTTGCTCAATCTTTCGCACAATAATCTTTCTGGTTTCATTCCAACAAGTTTTGGAGGCATGCACGGCTTGTCGTTTATTGACATTTCCTACAATGACTTGGAAGGTCCCCTTCCTAACATCAGCGCATTTCAAGATGCTCGCCCAGAAGTGTTACAAGGGAACAAAGGATTGTGCGGCAACGTTGGACCTAATTTGCAACCCTGCAAACTTGGCTCAAAAAAGAAAAAGGACCACAAACTCATATTTGTAATCACATTTTCTCTTGTGGCAGCATTTGTACTTCTTTCTTCTATATTTACAATTGCCTTTGTACTGGATAGAAACAAAAAGCATCAACATCTAGAAGAAAACATCACACATGAAGAGGTTTCTTTTTCAGTATTAAACTTTGATGGAAAAACGATGTATGAGGAAATCATAAGGGCAACCGAGGATTTTGATTCGAAATATTGCATTGGGAAGGGAGGCCATGGAAGCGTCTTCAGAGCAAATTTGTCATCCACCAACGTAGTTGCCGTGAAGAAACTCCACGTGCTATGCA
Organism: Dryas drummondii; assembly: GCA_003254865.1. Lineage (NCBI taxonomy): Eukaryota > Viridiplantae > Streptophyta > Magnoliopsida > Rosales > Rosaceae > Dryas > Dryas drummondii. Next base: position 1,140,587 of record QANW01009953.1, on the reverse strand, counting down.
ATGGTGAAAAGAATGCTCAAAAGGAGTTCCTAAATGAGATAAGGGTACTAACAGAGACACGACACCGTAATATTGTGAAGCTTTATGGTTTTTGTTCCCATAAACGACACTCATTTTTGGTGTATGAGTATCTAGAAAGGGGTAGCTTGGCCACAATGTTGAGCAAAGATGATGAAGCTAAAGAATTGGGGTGGAGTAAAAGAGTGAACATTGTTAAAGGTGTAGCTCTTGCCTTGTGTTACATGCACCACGATTGCTTGCCACCAATTGTGCATCGAGACATATCAAGCAAGAACATTTTGGTGAATTCTGAATATGAGGGCTGTGTTTCAGACTTTGGTACTGCTAAGTTTTTAAACCCAGACTCAACTAATTGGACTGCCCTTGCAGGCACATACGGATATGTGGCACCAGGTAATATTGTGGTTTTATGTTTTTTATATTAGCAAATATTTAACACATTTTATGCTTTTCTTTTTATTCCAATGATTCTTTTCCAAGATTAGGATGAGGATAAACATGTTACAATTCTAATTCATCATTGATAGTATAATCCAATTTATGCAAGATACGATTATTTCCTTTAAAGTTTCATTGAATAGTTCTACCTATATATATTCTAACAATACCACTGCTATGCGCATTTTCTCAAAGCAGAGCTTGCTTATACAATGGAAGTGAATGAGAAATGCGATGTTTATAGCTTTGGAGTAGTAACACTGGAAATAATTTTGGGAAGGCATCCGGGAGATCTCCTTTCATCTTTATCATCAGAGTCGTCATCATCATCATCCTCTTCGTCTTCATCTGCATTACCAGCCCATCAAATCCCAATTATGGAGTTTTTGGACCAACGCATTTCCCCTCCTACACATCAAGAAGCAGGGGAAGTACTCTCTCTTTTGAAGACAGCATTTGCCTGCTTGAATGCCAGTCCACAATCTCGTCCAACAATGAAACAAGTTTCTCAACACTTCTCAGCTCAAAGGTTACATTTGTCAAAGCCATTGCATATGATAACATTTGGTGAATTGCTGGCTCTCCACGGTTTGACTACTTAAGGAATATGCTTCTTTCTTATACAGATTTCACTTTGTGTGAGTCTTCTTCATAGAAGGAAGATTCTTCTTAGATGTTTTCTTATTGTAATCTATTTCATGCTCTTGTGTGCTATGGCTCTTGTATAATGCCCTACATGTAGGATGCCTCAATGTTAAAAGTTTGCTTTTTCCTTGTGAGAAATTTAAGAGAATAAAACAATGGCTTTTTTTGTAAAATGGTTTTATATACAGTGCATTCTTACATGCCTATATATGGAATATGGACAACTACAAATAAACAAAGGCCACAGAATCATATTCTCGTTTTCAATTTTCTTACACAGAGAGAGAATCAGAAAGCAAAAGTGACGATGTCGACCCTTCAAGTCACTGATCAAGTTCCTTTTGCATCCGAAGACTGTAAGCAACTCAAAAAAGCCTTCAAAGGTTCCTTCTATATCTTTCTGATCCTTTTCTCCTGCGCACCATTTCTTTGTACGATCATAAACCACCACCCCATTTTGCAATTGGCTTCAAGTTTGATTCTCGACCAACCACCCCATTTCACCGATCCGATTGTTAACATTAAACATGACGTAAATGATCTGATAATGTAAAACGAGTTGATCATGCTGTTAAGCTTGTATGTGGGGTCTTGTGGGTTGGTGAATGGTCCATGTGAATGTAAACGTACGATGATCTGTTAAGCATGTTTTTACATATTGGTCACTTCACTCTGCACCTAGGCTCTGTTTGTATCAGAGGAAGATAAATGTATTTCGGATAATTCATCTGAAGAAAGAAAAAGAAAAGAAATGATTGGTATATATATATATATATAGCAGGTTTGTAAAAAATATGATTTGACATGAAAATGGTTTTGACATGGACTGTTTAAGAAGGATGGATGAGTAATTGTTAAGGATGAAAAACTTTAGAGAAAGAGAAGGCTATTCAGTTCTTATCGATATTGTTAGAAAGCGCGTCCTTGATAGCATAAGCAGTATAGTGAAGCTAGCTAATTATTGGATCTGGTTGATTCTTGAAAATGTAGTATTAATGTTCTAATTATTGGACCTGGCTTTGAAAATGATTTGAAATACATTTCAATCATTGTCTGATGTGCAATTTATAGTCACTCTTAACAGCATAAATTCTCCAAAGAAATTCTATGTACCTTCTTTATTCGATAAATCCCAGCATGATAATAATTATTTCACCACTAATAGTTTAGACCAGAGTTTTTATCTTCACTTTCATGTTCATGTTGTTTGGTCTTATGTAATATTGAATTTTTTATCAATATGATTGCAGGAGGGGGGACCAATGAGGACTTGATCATATCCATCTTGGGGCATAGAAACGCTGCTCAAAGAAAGGTTATTCGGAAAAAGTATGCTGAAGCTTATGGAGAAGATCTCCTCAAGAAACTGGACAAAGAACTTTCAAGTGACTTTGAGGTCACTTTTGGAATGCAATTTCTTTTGCATTAGTTGTGTGGATTTGACTACATAGAGTTATTTAGATATACATCCATTTTCATGCAACACCCTATTTTAGAATAGGCCCATTAGGTAGTTTAACATTTTTTATTATTTTTTTCCTAATGTCAGCTAATAGTTTGAGTATTTATTTGTTGATATTTACAAAATATACCATGTCTTTTTTATAGGTAGTCAAACACGTTAATTAAATGCGCTTTGAAAAACGTATACAAATAAAGACCCAAAAATCTTGCAAAACCCCAAAATCCGAATTTAACACCCAAAACGCATTAATCAGAATTAAACACACAAAAGTTAAAACCCCAAAATCTTGCAATTGCCAAACCCCAAAACATTTGTGATTTAAAAAATCCAAAAATCTTGCGATTGCAAGAATCACTCCTATAATGGAGGGGTGAATTCATAGGTGGCTACATGTCTCTTTTTTTGGGTTTTGATATTTAATTTGGTGGAGGTATCTTGATCGTGCGTTTGACACCTACAGGGGAGGTTTCGTAGTTCTACGACACCTATTGTGTAGGTATGATCATGCCCTCTTCTTTTCCAATTGATTTTGTAGAGATTTGTTTGTTTTTGGTGTAACAATGTTTGGGGATGTTGGGTTCTCTCTCTAAAATAATTGAGAATTGAAGAATCGAAGAAAGTTGGGGTTCTTTTGCTGGGGACGTTGGGTTCTTCTGCTATGGAATAGGTATATGCACGGGTAATAGTTATTTGGTCTATATATCCAAAAAACCTATATAATAAGTATATGCACGGGTAATAGTTATATCACTCATATGGTCTATCCAAACATGTTTATTTTCTATACATATGTAATAGCTCTTCATGTATTAGTTATCCAAAAAACCTAAATTTGTGGAATAGGTAATTCAATTATTATTAAACCTAGTGCAAATGTTGCATATGGATAGAAAAAAGGCTTGAGAGGTTTGATTGTTACCTACAGTTCATGTAGATAGGAATACTTAGCGATTGTCAAAATATTCTTGTTTGTTTGAATGACTTTTGTTTGTATACCATGACTTTTGTTCATAAAATACCTATTCACACAGTTTGATAGTTATATGTTTCCTAGTAACTAGGTTTGATAGTCAGAAACTACCTATTCACAAGGTGTGATCAGTGTTGTAAACTACCTTAGTAGTGTTATTAAAAAGAAACTAGCTAGTGCACAAATGTAAATTTAAAAACGAAAACCAAAAATTCAAAAATCGTACTATTCAACTTCATAAATTAATGGCAATTAATTACAAAATGTTTTCATGACAATACCTTAAAATAAGGCATTAATTGACAAAAACAAAATTTACGTTTTTTCAACACAAAGGGTAAAAGAAGAAATCATAAAAAGAATTTTCTGTAGAAAATGGATAATCGTACATAGAAAATTCAAAAATGGGTGTATATTAAAAGGATGTGGTAATATCAAATTGGGCCTCAGAAATTGGTGTATCTCTAATTAACTCTATATTTAGAGACTGATACCATGATTCTATATTTAGAGACTGATACAATGATTCTTCCAAGACAAGGCAGAGCATATTCTATCATTGTTTTCAGCTTTCTTTTCTTCATGATTGGATAAGAATCCATGATACTAGTTTTCACAAGCTTAATTTTTGCCTAATTAACTTGTAGGACAAAGCAAACACAAATGAAGCAAGGACTAAAAGCAGTCAGGTTTGTGCAATAGATTTTTTTGGACAGGTGCAGTGAATGATATATGAGGGATGTTTTTCATATTTAAATTTATGAAAAAATAATTTCTTAAGATTAAAGGAAAATAGACTTCCTAGATAGGGAGACTATAACATATCTGTAATTCTTAAACCGGTTTTAAGCTTCCCACTGAGTACGTCAGGGTGAAAATGATTGATCATATAATGGCTGGTGGAAATGGAACAGGGTTAACCCAGTCTCAACCAAAGGCAATAAATAAAGGCCCTGGATTAGAGTCATCCATTGATATGCCTTCGATCTCTTCAAATTTGTTAATGTTATTTATGTATATTTTATGCTGGGCTTAATTTTGTTATGGAGTTACCATATCAAAGTTTTATTTCATTTGAGATTTTTTGTATCCTTACACTAAATTGAGAATTACTACCTAACATTGCTCTTCCCAGCTTTTGGCGCCTCTTTTTAGCGCATATATATAGATATGAGGTGAAAATGACTCTGGCAAAATCAGAGGCTAGGATACTTCATGAAAAGATCTTGGAGAAGGCCTACAATCATGAGGATATCATCAGGATTTTGGCTACACGGAGCAAAGCACAGATCAATGCAACTCTCATCAGAATAAATTTAAAAGATCAGGTAAACGTAAACACTTTTTTTTTTATCTGAAATTATAGTTGGGCTTCAAGAGACAAATCAGAAAAGTGAACCTAAAATATCAGATTTGTGACTAACTAGCTATTGGATTATTGATAAATAAAAAAATATATTTCCAAAAAGAAATTGTACCAAATAATTAACCAACGTAGGGGTTATTTACATATTTTAAGGCACTAGAACGTGGACCAGGCTCGTGTCCGAAACCTTAGACACGACCATTAAATTGAGGCCAAATCCAATCGCTTGACTCTCTCAGTAGGCACAACATGAACATACTAGGAAAAAAAAAAAATTGATTGAATGAATGATTGTTAATTGGCACCTAAAGATTCCCTTGTGCAGTCAATTAATTCCTGAATCAAGTCCCTGGACCAAAGAAAAACATTTTCAAGCATCCCCAGGTATAGGACACATCTCAAACCCCTCTCTCACTTCTATCAATTTCATCAAATAACACTCTCACTACTGCTATCAATTTCATTTCTTTAAATTTAACAAGAAATGCAACATTTGCATCTTAATTTTTTTTTTTTTTTTTGGGTGACTTGGGGCCAAAGGCCCAAAACAAAAAACAATTTGCACCTAACCTCATTGAGGAACATATATAAGTGAATTTATTGTGAATATAAGAGACAAAGACGTTGACACTGTTAAGCTAGAGGAATATATGAATTGGTTGATTGCTATATATAGGAGGTAGCCAAGTATGTAATCAATATGAGAGAAAATATATTTTACTTTTGTATTTTGAGCTTTAATTAGGTCAGTAGCAAGATGGGGGAACCCGGCCATCACTAACATAAACCATGACATCTTCAACTTATTCTGATAAAATATGCTCTATGGCTTATTTTCTTATATTGCTTGAATTTTCACTCTTTGCAATTCCCCTCTTGATACATGCGTGCCGTGCAGGTCACTCTTCTCCTGTTCTTGTTCTTTTTCTACTCAAGTGGATGAGCTGTTCTCAGTCTTTGAAGATGACAGACAAAGACTTTGACACAAGTGTATGAAAAACTCCAAGGAATTCCCCACGACCCAAGTTATTAGGCAAGATTCATCATCTTCAACTCTAATTCCAATATGTGTTTTTCTTTTTTTCTTTTTGTTCTTTTTTTTTTTTTTTTTTTTTTTTTTTTTTTTTTTTTTTTTGTATAATGTGAGATTTTTGCCTCATTGGAAATTGAACGTCACGTTAACCATGTCTTGTTCGATAAAATTCTGATTTATAATCTTTTTTTTCTTGCTAGGAGCATAAAGATTTTCATGGATGCTTAGCTAGGATGTGACTTGTTGATTAATTAGTAACAGTGGACATGCACAAGCCCCACAAGCCATGCAACGAAAAGTCTATGAGAAGGTTCTCCTGAACCCCAACTTGGAAATGAATGTTGTAGTCGTGCATCTGCAACATGAGCTTGAAGATTCCTTTTGGTTGTCAATTCGATCTTGAATCAATTAACCTAACGCACACGCTCATTTTAAGGCCACAAAAACATTTAATAGAGAACTAAGACAGCAGAGTTGTAATACAGGTTGAGCATGCTTAAAGTTCCAAAGTCTTCGCTAGACCATCCTAGCTAATCAAGAAAAAATTTGAAACAAAATACGGGAAGGACATACTGTTGTATCTCTGTCTGTGTGTGTTCAGTAAGTAGATTATAAAGTAACTAAAATTTGAGAGTTGTTTAATTTTTATTTTATAATTAATTAAGGCCAAATCAGAAAATATAATGATAAGCAAGGAGAAACACTTCATAAAACGCTCAGGCCGATCACCTTCAAACGCTTGCCTTTGTTAATCATTTGAAACCAACAATTATGTCCAAAAAAAAAAGTTATTTACATGGTTTTTTGTACATGTTATTTGTGGAATGTTAATACAATTAATTATAAGAAAGTCATACACAAGTTCAAAGAAATAAATCTTGGAAAATTAAAAAATATTGATAATTAGTGTTGGACAGTTGGAACCACATATATATGCTTAGTATTACATGAGTGATTCTTGTATCCACACTCGGGTCATCCGCACTTGGTCCGTATAGAATCCTATACACTTGAGTTTTAACTTTATACCAATTCTATACAAGAAGCTTTTTTATTGTAAAAGATTTTTGTATATTTCGTCCGGACAAACTTCATGTATATGATTAGCATAAAGAATTTCCATATGGGATCTCATCCAGACAAACTTCATTTATATATATGGTATAAAGGATTCACGCATAAGATCTTGTTCGGGCTAGGTGTGGATGTTAGAATTCTTGATAGTTACAGTGGGTGTTCAAAATATGGTTTATAAGGGTACATATATATATGATGGTTTTTAAAGTGGACCAAAAGATGGTTTGTAAATATTTGAATTATTCTTTATTTTTTCAAAACAAAGATAAAAGAAAAGGTAAAAAAAAATGTAATTATGGAGATGATGAGGCCGGTAAAAGTATATTATGGGAATAATTTCAAGTATAGTTTGAGTTTTAAGAGAAGGATTGGAAGAGCGAACCCCAGCCGCAGTAAAACGTAAGGACGACATGCAGAGCGTAAAAAGCTTGCTTTTGTGATTCTACTTGGAGTTGCAGTTATCCATCGTTGATTATATTCCTCCTTTTCGGTCTCCTTTTCGTTGATTATAGTTTTCTTTGTTTGTGTGCGTAAAGTGGGATTTTTGCCTCATTGAAGGTTGAACTTACTTTAACTATGTTTTGTTCGATAAAATTCTTGAACAGATTGTCATGAATGCTTAGAATGTAAATTGTTGAAAAATTAGTAACAGTGAACGTATATGACAATGTTCTCCTCAACCTCCCCTTGCGAATGCATTCATAGTCATGCATGTGCAAATGTCCATGTTGTCAATTCTTGCATCAATTAATAAAATGCACACCCTCATTAAAAACTTTTAATACATCCTAATCAAGAAATTAAATTTGAAGAAGATACTGGAAAGACTTTCAAATCTAAACCCTGAAGACTTATGAATTTATTATAGACAAGAACAGGGCATAGAATAATTATAGCTAATGCAGGGCAGTTGGCACTATAAATAAGTCCCAGAAGTACTAGTATAAACATTATATACACCAAAAAGAAAAACCATGACATCTTCAACTTACGAAAAAGTATCATGCTCTGTAGCATTTTGCCTTATCTTGTATGTTGAACTGATTTCATCATCAAACTTTGCTTTTGCTTCTGCTGCTCCTACTGAAGCAGAGGCTCTTCTCAAATGGAAAGCTAGCTTTCAAAACCAAACCCAGTTCAATCATCTCACCTCGTGGACTTACCTTCCCATTAACAATGCCACCAATTCTTCCACCAATCATAAACCAAATGCAAGCCCATGCATTTGGGCTGGTATTTCATGCGACGCTGCTGGAAGTGTCACCAGAATAAGCCTTACCAACTCTGGTTTACAAGGTACGCTACATGCATTTTCTTTCCTGTCCTTCCCTAATCTTGAACATCTTGACCTCAGAAGCAATCAACTCTTTGATCTCATCCCACCTCAGATCAGTTCCCTCTCAAAACTCATTTATCTTGATCTCTCTCACAATCAGTTGTCTGGCACTATTCCTAAAGAGATAGGGAACTTGCAGTCGTTGGTAAATCTAGAGTTGTGCGAAAACAATTTAACAGGGCCTATCCCTCCAAATTTTGGAAACTTGAAAAAGCTAACCAAGTTATACTTGTCTTATAATCGATTAGTTGGTTATTTGCCCAAAAACCTTTGCCAAGGTAGACAACTCACAAACTTTACAGTAGACAACAACCACTTGATTGGTCCAATCCCCAAAAGCTTCAAAACCTGCAAGACCTTATTCAGATTGCGTCTTAATGGAAACCAATTGACAGGCAATATATCTGAAGATTTTGGTGTCTATCCAAATCTTCATTTTATAGATCTTAGTGACAATAACTTCTATGGTGAAATCTCACACAACTGGGGACTGAGAAGAGTTCACCTACATAATTATCCTTGTGTTTATTACTCTCTCTTTATTTCCCTTTATTGTCTTGTAACTCCTGTAACTCCTCTCTTTATTTCCCTTTATTGTCTTGTAACTCTTGTAACTCCTGTAACTCCCTTTATTCTCCTTTATTGTCTTATAACTCCTGTAACTCCTGTAACTCCCTCTACACTATATATACAATCTAGACAGCAAGTCCTCAATCATCTGAGGCATTACAATTCTATTATATTTTCAAATACTCTTGATGGTATCAGAGCAGCAAGTCTAACGACGCTGTCTTTTTCCTTCCTCTAAACACTCTTCCTCTTCATTATGGGAACAGAATCCTCTTCCTCTCCTCTTTCCATTGGATCTGCTGTATCACAACCAACAGCTCCTACTGTTACGCATTCCTTGAATGTCCGTCTTGATAAGAATAACTACGTATTATGGCTTGCCCAAATTGTGCCACTTTTGCGAAGTCGTAATCTTCAAGGTTTTGTGAATGGAGACCTTCTATGTCCTACTCCTTTTCTCAACGATGATGCTGGCAAGATCACTGATAAAGTCAACCCAAAATATGAAGAATGGATCGTCCATGATCAAACTGTTTTATCATGGATTAATGGTTCTCTGTCTCAACCAATTCTCGGCACCGTCGCCCGTTGTACATCTGCTCGAGAGTCCTGGCTCAAACTTGAAGAGCGTTTCGCCTCCCAGAATCAACAATATATTGTTGAACTTCGTTCCGAGTTGATGAATACTCGTCGAGGTGATCTTAGTATTTCTGATTTTTTAGATCGTTTAAACTCTATTGCTGATCGTTTGTCTCTCTCTGGAAGTCCGGTTCAAGATTCTGATCTTGTAGCTGTTGTGATGAGCAATGTTGGGTCGTTATATGAGAACACGGTGGCCTCTGCTCAAGCCAGG
>QANW01009953.1:1076259-1130248 GCA_003254865.1 Dryas drummondii | reverse complement strand
GTGGACATCTCCTTATTTATCCAATTCTGGTTATAAATATTTTGTTATTTTTATTGATAATTATTCTCGATATGTGTGGTTATATCCTATGTTTCGAAAATCTGATGTCTTTTCCATTTTTCAGAAATTTAAGACTTTGGTTGAGAATATTTTTTCTGCCTCTATTAAATCGTTTCATACTGATGGAGGAGGTGAATTTACTAATTCCATATTTAAGCAATTTTTGGATAACCATGGGATTAATCACCGTCTTACTTGCCCTCATCATCCCGAACAAAATGGGATTGCTGAGCGCAAACATAGACACATTGTTGATATGGGTCTTACCTTAATTGCGCATGCATCTATGCCCCTAGTCTATTGGGCCGAAGCTTTTCATACTGCAGTTTACTTAATAAACCGTTTGCCCTCTTCTGTTATTAATTATCAATGCCCATATCAGAAATTGTTTTCTAAAGTGCCTAAATATGATTTTTTAAAGGTTTTTGGGTGTGCCTGTTATCCAAACCTTCGGCCTTATAATTCCAATAAACTCCAATTTCGTTCTAAAAAGTGCATTTTTTTGGGCTATTCTTTAAATCAACTTGCCTACACTGCTGCCACCTTGCCTACACTGCTGCCACCTTGCCTACTTGCCAACTTGCCTACACTGCTGCCACCTTGTCATGGTTTCGTTCCATCTTTAAAGATCTCCATTTGTATCTTAAATGCCCTCGGTTGTGGTGTGACAATATTAGTGCTATTTCTTTGGCATCTAATCCCGTCTTTCATGCTCGCACTCGTCATGTGGAGATTGATTATCACTATGTTCGTGAAAAAGTGGTTCGGAATGAGCTTGATGTTTGTTATGTGTCTACTCAAGATCAAGTTGCTGATGTTCTTACTAAAGGGTTATCCACCACTCGGTTTAGGTACTTGATCTCCAAGCTGCCAGTTCGTCCTCCTCCTCTCAGCTTGCGGGGGTGTGAGAAGAGTTCATCTACATAATTATCCTTGTGTTTATTACTCTCTCTTTATTTCCCTTTATTGTCTTGTAACTCCTGTAACTCCTCCCTTTATTTCCCTTTATTGTCTTGTAACTCTTGTAACTCCTGTAACTCCTGTAACTCCCTTTATTCTCCTTTATTGTCTTATAACTCCTGTAACTCCCTCTACACTATATATACAATCTAGACAGCAAGTCCTCAATCATCTGAGGCATTACAATTCTATTATATTTTCAAATACTCTTGAGGGACAATGCCCACATTTAACAACCTTACGAATTGGGGGAAACAACCTTACTGGTAGTATACCACCTGAGATTGGCAACGGAATCCAAATTCATGAACTCAATCTTTCTTCAAATCATTTAGTTGGGATGATCCCAAAGGAATTTGGAAGATTGACTTTTTTAGAGAGGCTGATGTTGGGTGGCAATCAACTGTTTGGTCATGTACCCTCAGAATTTGGATCACTGACTAATCTTGAATATCTCGACTTGTCCACAAACAAATTCAATGATTCAATCCCTAGCATTCTGGGTGACTTTGTCAAATTATTCTACTTGAATTTGAGCAACAACCAGTTCAATCAAGGAATTCCAGTTCAATTGGGGGAGTTAGTTCACTTGACCCAACTTGATTTAAGTGCCAACTCGCTTGGAGGTAAGATACCATCAGCAATGAGCAATTTGGAGAGTTTGGTGAAGCTGAATCTTTCCCACAATAATCTTTCTGGTTTCATTCCCACAAGTTTTAGAAGTATGCATGGCTTGTTGTATTTTGACATATCCTACAATGACTTGGAAGGTCCCCTTCCCAACATCAGCGCATTTCAAAATGCTCCCCCAGAAGCTTTACAAGGGAACAAAGGATTGTGCGGCAATGTTGGAGCTTTGCAACCTTGCAAACATAGCCCAAAAAAGGAAAAGAAGTACCACAAGCTCATATTTGTAATCACATTTTCTCTTGTGGTAGCAATTTTACTTCTTTCTTCTATATTTACATTTGTCTTTGTACTAGCAAGAAAAAAAAAAGCATCAGCATCTCGAACAAAACATCATGCCTGAAGAGGTTTCTTTTTCAATATTAAACTTTGATGGAAAAATGATGTATGAGGAAATCATAAGGGCAACCGAGGATTTTGATTCGAAATATTGCATCGGGAAGGGAGGACATGGAAGCGTCTTCAGAGCAAATTTGTCATCTGCCAACATAGTTGCCGTGAAGAAACTCCACCTGCTATGTAATGGTGAAAAGAATTTTCAAAAGGAGTTCTTGAATGAAATAAGGGCACTAACTGAGATACGACACCGAAACATTGTGAAGCTTTATGGTTTTTGTTCCTATAAACAGCACTCATTTTTGGTATATGAGTATCTAGAAAGGGGTAGCTTGGCCACAATGTTGAGCAAAGATGATGAAGCTAAAGAATTGGGGTGGAGTAAAAGAGTGAATATTGTTAAAGGTGTAGCTCATGCCTTGTGCTACATGCACCACGATTGCTTGCCACCAATTGTGCATCGAGACATATCAAGCAAGAACATTTTGGTGGATTCTGAATATGAGGGCTGTGTTGCAGACTTTGGCACTGCTAAGTTCTTAAACCCAGACTCAAGTAATTGGACTACCCTTGCAGGCACATACGGATATGTGGCACCAGGTAATATTGTAGTTTTATGTCTTTTATATTAGAGAAAATTTTAGAAAGGACTCCAACTATACACTATTTTGCAGTTAAGGATTCTGATTTTACTTTGTTCTAATTAAGAACTATAATTAACTGTTAGTCTTAATCAATGATTTTTCATCTAACACTATTATAACTTCTGTCAAAAATTGATCATGTGCCAAGCACATGACCAATTTTTAAGAGTAAAAATGTCAATTCCTCTAAAAAATTAATTACAAAAAATAAAACTAAAATAATTATAAAAAAAAGAAAACTAAAATTTTCCCTTATATAATTGTATATTTAACATATTATATGCTTTTGTTTTTAGGCCAATGATTCGTTTTCATGGTTAGGATGAGGTTTATTAAGGTTAAACGTGTACACTTCTAAGTAATCACTAATAGCATCATACAATTTATGCAAGATACAATTAATTTCTTTAAACTTTCATTGAATAGTTATATCTATAGGCTAACATTAATGCCATTGTTATGAGCTTTTTCTTTAAGCAGAGCTTGCTTATACAATGGAAGTGAATGAGAAATGCGATGTGTATAGTTTTGGAGTAGTAACACTCGAAATAATTTTGGGAAGGCATCCGGGAGATCTTCTCGCATCTTTATCATCAGGGTCGTCATCATCGTCATCCTCTCTGTCTTCATCTGCATTACCAAGCCATCAAATCCCAATTGTGGAGTTTTTGGACCAACGCATTTCCCCACCTACACATCAAGAAGTAGGAGAAGTGCTCTCTCTTGTGAAGACAGCGTTTGCCTGCTTGAATGCCAGTCCGCAATCCCGTCCAACAATGAAACAAGTTTCTCTACACTTCTCAGCTCAAAGACTGCATTTGTCAAAGCCATTGCGTATAATAACATTTGGTGAATTGCTGGCTCTCCATGGTTTGACTACCTGAGGAATGTGCTTCTTTCTTATACGTACATTCACTTTGTGTGAGTCTTCTTCATAGAAGGAAAGTTCTTCTTAGATGTTTTCTTATTGTAATCTATTTCATGCACTTGTGTGCTATGGCTCTTGTATAATGCCCTACATGTAGGATGCCTCAATGTTAAAAGATTGCTTTTTTACTTGTGAGAAATTTAAGAGTATAAAATTTGTATAATGGTTTGATATATTTATATACCGTGCATTTAAGTGTTATATGCAAAACGACTAGCCACAAGACAATGCAGGCTATGCAGCAACACATACAGACGAATTTGAGTTTGTACAAACAGAGAAGAAAAGACCCCACAAAGCTAAAAAATCAATACGAACCGATTCAATTTTCAAAATTAATAAACAAAATCAACAATTTAATAAGAAAAACAGGTAAGTTGAATTTGACGTGGCACTGGCAGTAATTGCAATGGCGATACTACAAATACCATATATATAGAAACCAAGGGTCATAAACTCATATACAAACACAGCCTTTCTCAGTTTCAATTTTCTTACAAAGAGAGAGAATCAGAAAGTAAAAGTTACGATGTCAACCCTTCATGTCCCTAATCAAGTTCCTTCTGCATCCGAAGACTGTGAGCAACTCAAAAAGGCCTTCAAAGGTTCTTCTTTTATTTTCTGATCGTTTTCTCCTTCGCATCATTTCTTGCTCCTTTCATAACATGCCCCATCTTTTGTAATTCGCTTCAAGATTGATTCTCGACCAACCCCATTTCACCGATCCAATTGTTAACGTTAAACATGACGTAAATGATCTGATTATGGAAAATGAGCCGTCTTGTTATTCATCTCATTCACTCTGTCAGTGATCAATGGTCAGATCGGTGTTTTATATATGTGGGGTCTGGTGGGTTGGTGCAAGAATGGTCCATGTGAATGTGATTGCCTGCCTTTTTTAAACGATGATCTGTTAAGCTTGTTTTACATGTTGGTCACTTCACTCTGCACCAAATCTCTGTTTGTATTAGAAGAAGATAATGTATTTGGGTTAATTCTACTGGGAAAAAAAAAAAAAGAAAAAAAAAAAAGAAATAATTGGTATACGTAAATTGTAGCAGGTTTGTAGATGATCTAATTTTAAATGACAATGGTTTTGACATGAAATGTTTAAAGTGATGGATGAGTAATAGTAAATGATCAAAAACCTTGGTGGAAGAGAAGGCTATTCAGTTCTTACTGTAAGAAAACGTGTCATTTGGTAGAGGAAGCAATGGAGTGAAGTTAATTATTTAATCTGTTTGATTCTTGACAGCATAAATTTTCCCAGGACATTCTATGTACCTTCTTTGATTTGATGAATTTTCCCAACATGAGAATAATTATTTTACCGTTAATAGTTTAGACCAGTGTTGTATCTTCACTTTCATGTTCAGGTTGTTTGGTTTTATGTAATCTTAAATTTTTTGTCGATATGATTGCAGGATGGGGGACCAATGAGGATTTGATCATATCCATCTTGGGGCATAGAAATGCTGCTCAAAGAAAGGCTATCCGAAAGGCTTATGCTGAAGCTTATGGAGAAGATCTCCTCAAGGAATTGGACAAAGAACTTTCAAGTGACTTTGAGGTCAGTTTTGCAATGCACTTTCTTTTGCATTAGTTGCGTTAATTTGAATGCATATATTTTTCATAGGCTGGTACGTACCATGATTCTTCAAAGACAAGGCAGGGCATAAGCTATCACTGTTTTCAGGTTTCTTTTCTTCCTGATTGGATAAGAATCCATAATACTAGTTTTCACAAGCTTAATCTTTGGCTATTTAACTTATGGGTGGAAGCAAACACATCTGTTGAAAGGGCTGACATATTTGATTTTCTGAATTTCTCTTACTCAGAGGGTGATACTGCTTTGGACACTTGATCCTGCTGAACGCGATGCACTTTTGGCCAATGAGGCAACAAAGAAGTGGACTAAAAGCAATCAGGTTCTTGTGGAAATAGCCTGCTCTAAGTCTTCACATGATCTACTTTTGGCGAGGCAGGCTTATCATTCTCGCTATAAGAGGTCCCTTGAAGAGGATGTTGCACACCACACAACTGAGGACTTTCGCAAGGTACAGCTTCTTGAGTATAGCTCTTTCAGTCTAGAAGGAATATAGATTATCTTCTAATAGAAGACTTTTCCAATTGAGTTATCTAGGTATTAAATGAATATGAAGTTCCTTTCTAATTGCTTTGAAAACAAAAAACAATGTACTTTTAAAATTCTATGCAGTCTTTTCCCACTCCAAGAAGGCTGTACAACATTCATACTGTGATCATTTTAGCAACGATTTGTTTGCACAGATGCAGTAAATGATGAGGGATGTTTTTCACATTTGAATTCATGAAAATGCTTTCTTCAAATTAAAGGAAAATAGACTTTCAAGACAGGTAGACTATAACATATCTGTAATTCCTAAACCGTTTCTAAGCTTCCCACAGACGTGTGGGTGAAAATGAGCAATCATATAATGGCTGGTGGCAATGGAACAGAGTTAGCCCAGTCTCAAGGGCAATAAAGAAAGGTCCTAGCAAAGCACTGGCTATAGTCATCCATTGATATGCCTTCTTTTTTTCAAATTTTTTAATTTTATATATGTATAATTTCTGCTGGGCAAGTTAATTTTGTTATGGACTTACCATATCAAAGTTTTATTTCATTTAAGAAGTTTTTCTCCTTGCACCAAATAGAGAATTACTGCCTAACTTTGCTCTTCCCAGCTTTTGGCACCTCTTGTTAGCGTATATAGATATGAGGGAGATGAGGTGAACATGACTCTGGCAAAATCAGAGGCTAAGATACTCCATGAAAAGATCTCGAAGAAGGCCTACAATCATGAGGATATTATCAGGATTTTGGCTACACGGAGCAAAGTGCAGATCAATGCAACTCTCAATCACTACAAAAATGAATTTGGGAATGATATCAATAAGGTATGCAAGTGAGTTTTATAGAACTATTTTTGGCCTGGTATCCTCATATTTCTTTTCGTGCTCTTTACATGATTCTGTTATCAGCTTTGCAAAATGCCTTCGTAGTTCGGAAGGCTAGACTTTTCTTATAAAGAATATAGGTTTTCTGCTTCAAGATAAGGACTGGGAATAAGGAAAACATACTAAAGTTGTATAGTTAGTTATTAACAGAATCATGAATGGTTGACCAAGATGATGACCTTTGCATCATTTTTATCATTGTTGTTGTAAAAATTCATCTAGGCCTTTTTAGAAGGAAAATTTATAGGAAGAAAATAAGAAAAGAAACCCAGCCTTAAAAAGCTTACTCTAATTTCTTAAAATTTTGTTTTTGTTAGTGTAATGCATTGCATACCTCCTTTCTTATATTTCAAGAGGTTTGGATTTGATGAGTGTTAATTTCTATGTACAGGACTTGAAAGCTGACCCCAAGGATGAGTACCTTGCAATACTAAGGGCCACAATTAAGTGCTTGATTCACCCTGAGAAGTATTTTGAGAAGGCCCTTCGTCTGGCAATCAACAAACTAGGAACGGATGAAGGAGCTCTCACCAGAATCATCTGTACGAGGGCTGAGATTGACATGAAGGTTATAAAGGAAGAGTACCACAAAAGGAATAGTGTCACTCTGGATCAGGCCATTAAAAAAGACACAAATGGAGATTATGAGAAAATGCTTTTGACCCTGGTTGGACATGAGAGTGCTTGAACTGTTCTGGTCTAAGAGTTGTACTTCTTGTGGATGCAATAGATTTGATATCTGTTTTTTGTTATGTTTGGTTTCTTCATGCCCAATAGTTATGCCTATTCAAGTAAAACTATCTGCGGCAATCTGATATAAAATATTTATATTATGAAATAAATAGTTGCCTTCAGTAAACTTGAAGTTGTTACTTGTTAGAGTAGAGGGGTTTTCCATCTTTTTCTACTCTTGTATATTAGACAGCAGTCCCTGGCTAGCTTCTGTTCTGTGTTATTTCATAACGATCATCAGTAAATTGAAAAATTTCAAGTCATTCACATATTTGAGATTAAAGGTATGTGTCAATATTGGAAAAAGACAGATTTATGATATTGACGGTCTTTGCTACGAAGTTTTCTCTTGCTTCACTTTTTGTTGGTAGATCACTGGTTTTGGAAAGAGAGCGTCTATGTGCAATGAGTGATGAGTGATGGGGTTTTCTATATTGTGATGCAAAGCTTCAAATACCCATGGGATTTTATATTCTAAACATGGGAGGTGGTAGTGCGGTAGTGCCCTTTATTTTTTTCTGCTGATTTCATTTTACTCACATATATAGGCCTTCTGCTTTCTTTTTCTTTTTTTCTTTTGTACAAAGGTTAAAGGGAAAAAGGGAGGTTCTATTAACATGATGGGTTGTAACTTGTACATATGGTACAAAGTGCTTGTACCTGGAAATGTGCAACTATGCAATTCCCCCACGACTACACACAAGGGGAGCAACAGGCACTATATATAACAAACAAAAAAGCCGATTGGCTCTATATAAACAATCTCAACTTCAAGAAAGAAATCCGGACATCAAATTTACAAAACATGAATCAGAAATCCCCTATTCTGACAGATGAAATATCATACATCATAAGTTCAGATAAAGACACAAGACATCAGATCAAGACACAAGACATCAGATGAAGACACAAAACAACAGAATATTACAAGAAGCAACTGCATCATATGTAACTGAAAGCAAAACTCTGTGTTAACTCCTTCAGACTTCTTAATGCCATCCATTAAGCCAAAATTGCACACTTCACCTGGGGATCAGTAACAAAATTTTCACAGACATTCCATATCTTAGCTAGGGGACCAAGATAGAGCAGTTATTAGTAATGAACATAGAGGACAACAACACTTCTCTATTTAGGCTAAAACACTCATCACTTCTTCAGGAGGTCCCGTGAGAAAATCCTCTTGCAGTATGGACTGGTGCGTAAGATTGTATGAGGCCTGACTGCTTCAACCAGAGAAGCATGAAGAGGGCCCTGCATGAAGAAAAAGGATTAGGACATGAGAGAGAGAGAGAGAGAGAGTGTGAGAGTTATAAATCACTTTGAGAGATGTACCTTGGTTACTGCAAGAGCAGATTGAATGACATAGTTAGCATAAGGGTCTTGCAGCAACTGTTCAAAGTGAGAAACTGAGAGCAATTCATGGATGATTCTTGGTCGGCTCTCTTCAAAATACTTAAGGCATTTTTCAACCACATGACTACTACATTTCTGCATGGAGAGGTGTACAAAGTGTCCTTTTAACTGAGAAATCAATCTGGCCATCGCAGATGGGATCTTCAGCTCTATGACATACTGAACAACATAATTTCTGTGTACCAAATCAAACCAAAATAAAACCACACTTCAGTTGGAAAGCCAAATAAAATTGTCCCACAGAATAAAAGATATGGAATGAATTATTCAATGGCATTTGCAGGATTAAATCATTACTCATGTAGAGAGATTTTGGACTGATATATAGTGAATTGTAACATAAGAAATTGAATATTGAACTTGGGAAAAGAAAATAAAAAAGAATAGAAGTAGCCCAATGGTTTTGTAACGTAACCTATAGATTCTTATAAACTTTAACAATCATGTCACTGTAAGCATGAAATATCAATATATAAAATTGGTCAGCCTTGTGTTCATTTAGTTCCTGGTCTAGGCTTATGTTTTGCAGCTGAAGTGGATCAAAAGAATTTCTGGTGGGAAACAATTTTAGTTCCTCAAGAAAAAAAAAACAAAAAAACAAAAAAACAAAACAAAACAAAACAAAAGTACATATCCATATAACTATTATGGATTACCATATCATATTAAGGATTTATGGTCAGCAAGGAAAAGAAATTAAGTATGTTTAAAAGACACTTGTAAATGGTTACCCATAAGGATCTTGGGATAGGAGAAGCCCATTTCTGGAAATTTCAGTGATCAGCTTATCTCGATGTCTCCCAATGGCATGTGCAATGCATTTTTGTAGTACACAACATCCATGGCGTTGAGTAGCAATCTCAACACAAAATCTTGCAGCAGCATCAAAAATAAACTGCAAGAGATTAACAGAAAAAAGGACAGAACAAGTTCAGAGTCTTTTCAACAAAAAAAGAGTAGGTCCTACAGAAAGCATATAATCAACCTTTATGTCCTGGTTTGGGACAACAGTAATTTTGCCCAGGGTTAGATTCAGCCTTGTTTATATTTTATCCCATAGCTATCAGTAGAATAAGTGAGTCCATAATAGTGAGTCCAATTCATCCCACCACTCTTGTGCTAGACTTTTGACAAATAGGATCCATAGAACCTAAATCACCTCCTGATAAATTTGCCAAGTTTACCATTCTCAATTTAAACAAACACAACAGAGATAATCTATTCAAATTGATCAAGTATTCTTTAGATGTGTCTCCTTGCAATGCCATGTCTATGGATGTTTGGTGTCAGTCAAGCTCTGTTTTTTGTGTTCTATGCCAAAAAGGAAGTCCTGTCCTTTTTTATTCAGGTCCTAAAAAGCACATTTACCAATTGGTTAATCCACAAGAAACTAGAGTTGGACCAATCATATTAGAAACAACACCTCAATCTTGATCTTTGCATTGCTTTCCCTTTTCTTATTTTCTTTTCTCATTGTTGCCATACACAGGCTATCTGACATCCTCATTCATATATCTTTAGCATATTGCTACTGAAAACTAGCTAGCACACATGTTTTACCAATTGGTATGTTGTTCCTTAAACTCAGACCCTATCATCCCCTACCAAGAGTCAAGTACATGATAATTGCAGAGTCAAGTAGTTGACTTTACCAACAGGAGATTTATATTATTGAAGTGACCAAAAACATCCGAGAAACTTGCAGAGGACTACATGAATCAGAAGGGGAAAAAATTGACAGAAACTAAGAACATCCAACAATGAGGCATGATAATTTATATGTAATTCCTCACAATGCAATATTTGTGATCTAGTCCAGAGTTTGGTGCCCAGGGTTCACAGTTGGACTTCCCCTAACACATACAATCATCAGACTAAGTTTGGACTATTTTAAGCATCCACAAAAACAGCAGAAATAAAGATCACACTTTCTGCCTCATTAACCGGGAAAGAGTTGGTGAGATTGATTATTAATGTAAGGGTAGATTTCTTCTTAGCTAATGATCAAAGATAGGTAGGTCCAGTGCCAGCTTGACACTGAACAAGACTAGAGTTGCTGGCCCCAGATGACAGGGGATGATATTAAACACCACCAGTTACTTGATTTATCATTTGGTTTCCCTATTATAAGCCCATTACACACATCAAATGAAACAGTTATATCTTCAATATGCACTTCAAGCAGTATTATATACCAAATTACTCGTAAGGTTCACATTACTGGTTGCATTGCATAAGATTACATCATAACCATATGGAAAACATGCCAATCTTCATAAAATAATTCACCAAATTCATTGCCTATAGCACATAAATGACTCGAAAAAATATAGCATTTGCAAAGTACTCATCATCAAAAGAATTTTGCTTGACTAGCATCTACCTTAGAAATATATATACCAGGTTAACAAATAAAACTTAAGAGAAAAGTCAAGAACAGAGAAAGAAGAAACATGAATTAGATGATATTTATTACAGACGGTATTCAATCTTAAAAGCCATATTTGTACAATCAAGCTAACAAGAAAACTAAAAAGAAAGCATACCCTATTATCTTCATTGCTAAAGCAGTCCAAGCAGCGTTGTACCACATGATTCCCATTTGGATCCTTAATAAGATCAAGGAAACCACATTCAAGGGCTGATTTAACTAATGAGATCTGTTTCCCAGATTTCACAGTCTCAATCAACTTCTGTACCACACGAGTGCTGAAACCATGACACCAATTACATTCAGAAAAAAGAAATTAGTAATGAATAAATATTACAAATGAAGTAGCAACAATTAAGTACAGTAGGAAGGATATACCCATGTGTGTCTAAAGAAATTCTGACAAGCTGTCCTGGTTCTTTGGTCACCTTGACTACAAATTGCATTCTTTGTTGTTCATTGCACATGTCCAACAACTTCTGCATGAGATAATTGCCAAATGGGTTTGTCATAAGTTCAAAAACATGATTGATTATTTTATCAAATATTAATTGCACATCTTGACAGGTTCCCTCATCAAGAATCCTTTGTAAGAACCGACAACCATACTGATCCTTTGCTATGAAGTATATGTATCCCTGGACCTCAGCCAATGAACTTAAAGTTAGTAGTGACCTCAATGAGCTATTATCAATCTGGCTCCGTTCATTTCCACTAATTCCCCCAGTATATAAATCAGAATCTAGTCTAGGAATTTTCTCTCCATCTGTCTGCATTGCCATTTTGTTGCAAGAGCTCTTCTTGTAACCCTTTGAAGACTTGCTACCCTTACTGATGACATGATTCACATGATTCAAATGTTTTCCTTGTATGATGAAACTATCCTCACAACTAAAACCCTCAAGGTCCCCTGCACATTTCATAGACTTGAATGATTCAGGAACCCCACAAGTTGGGTTTGCTTTAGTCCTTTGTTTTATCATTGAATGATTATGTGAAAGATTGTCTACATTCAACTGAGCAAATGAGGGGAACTGAGGGGAACTCATTGGATACATAAGACCTTTACCACCATCAGGATCCATTCCCCGCAGCTGTGAGCAAACAAAGTCTTCATCAGGGTAAGGCCTAGCAATAGATGGTTTCTCTAATTGAACTTTCCTATGATACCAACTATCTCCCTGTTCCTTTCTTTGCCCAAATGTACAACCCATTTGGCTTTTAGCACCACTGGGGCCAGAATACAAAGCAGTGGGCTGCATATGATTGAGAAAAGACCCCATGGAATCACCAACAATACACCCTGGTGGCAATCCAAGCAATGCTGACTCCTTGTTACCTTCAAAACTCCCCCTAACTCCAAAATTAGAGGATTGAAAAGCTTCAAAATCAGATATATTGTTCTTAGAACTTTCAAATAGACCATAGTTTTCAACATTCCAAGGAATAGTACCCCCTAAAGAACCACCACCAAGCCCAAACCCATCTGGACCTCTCTCAACCCCCCTCCTTCTAGTACCACCATCCTGTTCATCTCCAATATGCATTCTGTAGAAACTTTCAGCCAACCCCAGATCATCCACCAGCTTCTCATTGAAATGAGAATCAGGTGGCTTAGAGTCCAACCACAATCCATTCATGTAAGGTGTTTGATACTTAGTCTCCTCAAATGGGGTTGAATATGGAGAACTATCCTCGGAGGAACAAAACCCATTTGAGAAAGAGCTTGAAGGAGAGAACTCTGATTGCAGAGAGCCTCTGCTAATGGGTGGACCACTCACAAGGTGATGGGGATGAAACAGATGAAAAAGACTGGAATACGGTGGATTTTTGGGGTTCTCACTCAACAACTTCTCAAGCTCGCCTTCCCTCTTCATGTTCTGTAAAACCCTCTTGTCTTCCTCGGCTATTTTAAACATCATACAACACACAGAATAAAACGTATAATATACAATATACGTGTGAGTGCAGACAACAAAAAGATGTTTTTTTTTCGGAGAAACAAAGAGAACCCA
The DNA here is from genome assembly GCA_003254865.1 of Dryas drummondii. Classification (NCBI taxonomy): domain Eukaryota; kingdom Viridiplantae; phylum Streptophyta; class Magnoliopsida; order Rosales; family Rosaceae; genus Dryas; species Dryas drummondii. The sequence goes on along the minus strand of QANW01009953.1, from coordinate 1,117,060 downwards.
GATTCAGAATCCAAAAACCCACGTAAGAAATCGATTCAGAAAGGAACAAAGCACAGAAAACAATCACTGGTAGTGTTTGTTCTAGTCCGAGAAGGCCGATTATATTTGTTGGGTAGGCGTCAATGCATATAACAATGTCATTTTGGATTGGATTTGGCAATGGGGTTTCTGAGAAAAAGAGAATGAAACAAAGAGAGGGTTTTGATTCTCTCTTTTTCTTCAGTATGATAGTACGGTCTGTCACCGCTCACACACTCACGCCATTAAAATGAAGAGTCGCACTACGCCACTACCCACAGCACAGAAAAAGCAGAGAGAGAGAAGAGAGAGAGAGAGTCTGACTAAGGACTAGGAAGGCTATTTTTCATATCTTTTTTTTTGAAAATTTTTAATTGGATAGTTCATTATTTTTTTAATATTAATATTGTGTTTAAACCTTTGATTTTTTATTTTTATTTTTTAGTTAGCAGTATCTACTTCGTAAACAGGGTTCTAACCAACTTGCTTGAATTTCTCGCCTACAAAATCGGTTTGTTATTGATATTACCTTCTTAATCTATCTTTTTTATTGTGTTTCCAATTTAAATCAATTTAAAAATTAAATTTATCATATTCTTTTTACAGTTGTTCCCTACTGTGTTTCTTTCTGGTTAAGTCTTTTACCAAAATTAGAAAAAATAACCTTCAGTCCAGGCCAATGTTACCCATTGGATGGAAGCTATTAGTGGTAAGTGATAGCTTCTTCTTGTAGGCCAAGGCAGGTGTGAATGTGTGATAATAAAAGAATCACAAAAAATTATGATTCAAACATATTAAAGAAATTGACTAAAAAAAAAAGATATTAAAGAAAACACATGTAGGTGGGCCCCATTTTTAAGTGATTGGGCCAAAAACTTCTTATAGCCCAACAAATTCTTTTCCTGTTTGTGAGGCTAGCCTTACCATTTGTCCATAGACAATGGAGTAATGTAAATAAAAGAAGGGTGTCTCAAATCAAAAGCTAGAGAGCTTCAGCTTTCAACTGGTGAAACTTTACCAACTTGGCACCTCCAAATTGGAATGGTCTATTTCCTTTTTATTAGTCTAAATTTGTCTTCTTTTGGGCCTAGATTAACCAAGCAATCTGCCACAGACACATCACACATAGTTCCTTCTATATGCATATGCATAAGCATAACCCTGCAGTCTCAGTCCATCTTAAGGAAACCTTCTACAGCCCATGATGAGGTTGACAAGAGGATGATATCCTCTTCTTGCTGCTGAAATACTACTACTTACAGCTGCAAAGTCAGTTTCAACAACAGCAGCCAAAATGCCTTTTTATCAAAGCAAGTCTTTAAGCCCATAAATAGATCCCAGAGCTCAGCTTCAACTACTTGTCCAATTCCCTAATTAGCAGCAAATCCCAGAATCCAGTCACCATTACTATTTACACATTACTCCTCCAGTTCCAGTTCTCCCAAACTACCCTTCCCTACATATCCATATTGAATTTGACCCAACTTTGAGCAAGGAATTCGCAGGCCATCAGAGCTTGAGTTTGAGTTTGAGGGGCCTCCCATTTCTAATATCATTTGCAGAACTTCACTTTGTAGCAAAACTCAGGATGACCTTTTTTGGAGATAAGATGGATAGAGAAGTTTCACTCAAGAATTTGTTTGTTCTCCATTTCTATAAGCACCAGTATGTGAATGCTAAAAGGACTCCCCAACTCAAGTCCTTCTAACATTGCACAGCAGCCTTGAGATCTAGAGCCAACCAGTCCATGAACCCAAGAACAAAGGAGTGAGATATCAACATGGACCCTTTGCATTCTTGAAATATATGTTGCACAGACTCAGTGGGGCAGCTGCAACACATACAACAAACAAGTTTATCATCTTCCATACAAGCTCATAATTAGATTTCACACTAAATTTCGCAGATGCAGTTCTATCCCAAAAACTATCTTCCCTCCTTTCTTCTAGGGCCACTGGGATACTTACAACCCTTTGCACACTGTGGAGCTAACACAATGCTCAGCTTGGTGATGATTTCCCAAGTTCCTTCTTTAATGTAATCAGCTACCTTTGTAACTGGTTGTGACAAAGTAGCTGTTGCCTCATTTATCATAGGGCCATTGGGAATCTGATGCTCATTCACCCTCCACTTAACACCCTGTTGCAATAAAGAGGTGCTATGAACAATGCCCCTCCAAGTGCTGAGAGAAGTTAAAACCCAAATGGAGCAACCTCCCAGATAGTTTTTCCTTGGCATTTTGGACCACAGCCCATCATCTTGTACACAATCTTCCTTTTAGCTTTGGCTAACATGACCTTATTTGTGACTTCCAATTTTTTTTTTTTTTTTTTTTTCAAATTCCAACCCTTCATTGACTTGAGTTTAACAGAATGGATCGGGCAAACAGTGATAAATAAGACCCAATGGGGAAATAGGATCCAAATTGAAGTTAAAAATTGCAACCTATTTCCAATGCATTTTAAAAACCTATATGTAGGATGTTCGAGGGTCTTCTACAGAATTAGACGTTGGAAGGCAAAGAATTCAAAATACTAAAACAAATCCATGATCGAGCTCAACACAGGTGACTAATCACGAAAAGAAACATATAAATAAATGTAGAGCTAAATGATATATTAAACCCAGTAAAACAGCCCAAGCACTTCATTAAGACAAGCACTGAAAGAACACAAATTATGGACATACACAACCCAATTAGCAGATAGTCCATAGCTCCGACCGACCCCGTTATAACCTAAAACATAAATCCCAAAACCCACAATGAAAAGGTCAAATAATATAATAACACATCCTCCACCACCAGGAGAAAAAAAAAAAAAAAAAAGGAACAAAACCAGACACAATGTAGTAAAATAACCAGGTTAGACCTAACATGTTAAACCAAGGCAATGCTACTCTCTCCACCCGGGGGTTTGCGTACACCTCCAAGGTAGTCTCGAGCCTCTGCCTTCCCATCGGCAAAGATGTTGCTGCCACTCATCTCTCGTAGTTTCGCCACACTCAGTGGTTTTTCAGCAGACGATGGAGGAACATCACCCTTGAATATGTCATTTCCGGAGAGCTCAGAAAATTTCTTCTCATAAATTTTCTTGGCCGTCTTGGACACAGGTTCCTCACTGGATGCTATAATGCTCTGACCCCCAGCAGGCTATGCATAAAAACCAAATTCACAATCAGTTAGATGCTTGACTTTCACAATGGGAACACAGAATGATATGTATTATGTGCAAGCAACCACACAATTCACTCACATTAGAAACTTTAACAGATGTGCGTACATTGGGTGTAACAGGTTCTCCGATGTCAATGCTTCCTTTCAAATCCAATGCGCGCGGAGCAGTAGTTGGCCTTGGTAATATTTCAGGAGGGGGTGCAAATATGTCATGCCCACTAAGCTCCTTGAATTTGGAGTCAGAGAGCTGCTTCTTCAGCTTTGCCTCTGCCTCTGCCTCACTCTCCAAGGTCCCACTCAGTTCGCGCTGCTTTGCAACTTCAGGAATCGTGGTAGGCTTTTTGGGAGAAAGACCCTCTTCATCGCCAAATGAGATATGACTGATTCCAGCAACCGCTTGCTGCCATTTTAACCATCAGAAGACAAAGTCAGCAAACGAGTTTCGCCACAAACTGACATACCAATTACCATACTATAAGATCTGTGTATTAGTAATGAATTCAAAATTTATTACACACTGAATGGTACCTGGTACATTCGAATTCCGGTTTTGCTATTTGGGGTAGGGTTGGCACTACCAGATTCTGGTGCATCAATTTCTGCATTTGCTGCAAAAATGCCACTCCCAGTCATCTCCTTCATTTTATACCCTGAACAAGGTTTGCTGGAAATTTCAAAGTGTACAGTGTCAGAGGTCTTGGATAACCGCTTCATTTCAATACAATTACACTCCATCATATATGGGCTTATCAGGTTTATTATCACTACATAATTGTATTCAAGCTTCCACCACATGTTAAACTTGTCCCCATGACCAATTCAACAAAAAACACATTTTAGCAAAATAACAAAAACCCATCAACTAACAAATAACATCTTATCAAATGAATAAAAACTAACATATACCCAATTCTTCAACTTATAAATGCATAACTTAAAATTTTAACTGATTCATTACAACATTAAAAGTTTTCCGGGTCACAATTGGAAAATATAGGATACAGAGATTTGAATTATTTCTGTGGATTTGTATTTTGGACTGAATTATTCTGTGAATTCATAGGCCAAATACGTAGATCGATCACGGGTCATTGAATTGACCGACCTTCAAGTATTACATACATTTTTTTAAAAGAGAAAATGAGTATTTACTGGAAATACATAGTCAAATTCCAACGGAATATCCAAAAGGAAAATGTTATATATTGAGAACTAGAGTTTTTAAAAAATACAAAATAATGCAAACCCATTTGTTGTTCTTTTCTTTTTTAAAAAAAACAATATGAATTCAAGAAGAAATATCCATAGCAGGTCCACTAATGAGTCCACTTGTGACCACAAAAACAAAACCCAAAAACGAAAACAGCGAAATAAATTTATAAAAAAACAAACAAAAACCCAAGAAAGAAAATGCGAGGAAGAAGCAGATCTGACCTTTTGTTTAAGCTCTCGACCTCCTCGTCCGTGACCTGACCACCGAACACCACCTTCCTGATCCCATCCGACGGCTACCATCATCCAAAAAAAACAAGAAACAATGAATCAACGAATCCAAACCCCTCAATCACCAAACCAACAAAAACAAAAAATGAAACAAACAAAAGTGTTTACCTGGTGGGACCGAGAGGCGGAGGAGGGAAGAGAGGGGGAGTCGGCAATCGGCGTCTCGGACCAGGTGAGCAGATCCGCGGTGGATGTGTGGGGCTTCCTCACCGGAGTGGTCCTCTCCATTTGGGTCGGGTCTCGGAGTCTCTGATTCTCGGACCGTCCTTTTTCTTCTTCCAGTAAACACTTGCCGAGAAGCTTAAAAAACCGGCCACTGTGCTCCGGAATGCGCGTGAATGACGAAACTGACCTCGGGCTCTGGAACGTTCCTGGTCAATCTCTCTCTCTCTCTGTGTTTGGGTGCGGAGCTGTGGGGGGTTTTGTGGGTATTTGAAATGGCTTTTTGGAAAGGGTGGAGTTGAAGGGAGAGAGTAGTAGTAGGAGATGACTTGGAGTAGTAGAGTAGCTACTCTTCTCTTTCTTCTTTATTTTTTTTCTTGTGTTTTAAAAGCAAAGAAAACAGGGACCTGGAAATGGGTCGGGTTATATGTATAACTAAGAATTTGAATCTTGTACCGCGTACGACATATGATGTGAGACCACCGGATGTACAGCCACGTGCCGGTTCAACATGATCCATGTGTTGAATGTGAACTACCCAAAATGCCCTCTCAACGTTTTTGTTGACGTGTTTTCTACATCCGACGATTCAGCTCCTACGGAAAGAATTAGGGGCGTAGGTTTTGGAGACCAATTTAGAGAGATAATGTTTTACATGTATATAATGATTGTGTTATATTAATGTGTGACTACGTGAGGTTTGTTCGTTACCTTTACATGTCTCAAAAAGAACCATACTAATAATATTAAGATTTGAGAAATTTTTTCATATAATTGGAGAGAGTAACGTGAATATTAGAGGGAAAATGGATTAATAAGTATAATAAAACGCAATAGTTCAAATAAGTCAATGAATCCAACACACAATTTAAATTCAAAATTCAAATTAATCTTATCCATGGAGATTATAAGAGCTAAGTTATTAGCATTTTAAATTCAAAATTTAAGTTGCAAGATAATGTATTGGCCTAATTATTGACAAATTTAAAGTTGCTCTCAATGCGAATCTTGTGAAAATCATTAGAAAGTATTTAGTAAAAACTATCTCTAAATGTTATAAATTCAGTAACATATGAACGCTCTAAAATTAACTAGTTAGCAAGTTAATATAAAGTTAATAACTTTTTTGGACCCACCACATAACTAATCTAATAATTTAAATCATTTATTTTTTACACTTCACTTCAAAGATTTTCATCGCAAAAAATCAACTAAATAAAAAATCATTTAATCATTTAATTGTGATCAAATAAATAGACAAACACGGTTTTCAATAAAAGTATATAAATGGTTGTTATTATAATCAAATAACTAAATGATTTTTAATTTTGAAGATTTTTTACAAAAATTAGCTTTAAAGTGAAGCCTAAAACATATACTCAATCACATACATTATAACTTTTTCATTATTTACCTACATTTCACCGCAGCAATAGAGTTATTAATAACATAGCCATCAAAATTTAGTTTAACAATATCCAAATACCTTTAGTTCCCCACATTATAATGGACCAAAGCATAAGTCGATGCAAAAAAATTTGCAAAAGGATTAGGAACTTTGTTTCTAAAGACAAAATCATTTGAATGCTACCAAACATGCCAACACAGAACAAAAATCACATTGTTAATTTTTAATGAAACATCGTTAAAAAAAGAAAGTGAAAATTATCATCACTAGGTCAATCATGTTGGCAAGGCAACAAGTGGGTTCTATTCTATTCTACATTCCCTCTTCAAAAGGACCCCTCTCGTGAGCTCAATGCATGTAATAATTAATGTAACAAAGTCAAAAGGCAAAGCATGGGTGAGCAAAAATTGTGAGTTTGGAATTAGAATATTAGAGAGACAACTGGTTTTTTGGTTTCAAAGGATAATGCTCCTTTTGCTACCACTTCTTCTCCAAGAAATTGCATCCTTTGATTTTGAGGGTCTCCATGTGAGCCAGAGTTTCACGTGATAGTGAATGGCCAAATCTTGCGTAAAGAAGCTCTCTGATTCTGGCCTCTTGAGAATTTCCTTTTCCTTTTTTTAAAAAATAAAACAAAAAAGTTGGCAATTGGAGTAATTACAGGGGTATTTTCGTCATGTGAAGTTTGGATTTTGCCGGAGGAGTGGAATATACAGTATTTGACGTAATGATAAGGTATCCGTTATGTAAGAGAATTTAAATCCCTGGAAGTTTAGTGGCCAAAAAAAAAAAATCCCTGGAAGTTTGCGTAGCACCTATTACGGCGATTTTAGTCGTTTTAAATTTGTGATGGTAGTAAATTACCAAAATGTCCTTGTTTTTTGCCTGCCTCACGTTTGTATGACCAATAAGGGAAAGTGTGATAATGATGGCCATTACGCACGCTCTTTTGTAGCCATCACCACATGCCCAAGTTAACTTGATCTACATTTTTCTCATCATCATTTCTCTATTTCTCTATTTACCTAACCCTATAAAAAAAAATACTTTTTCTTTTTTTCAAAAGCCTTAAAGATAAACAGAGAGATGAGAGATCTTGATTTACATATTAACACCATATTTAAAGGTTACAAATTTTATAAAAGAAACTTCTATTTTTAAAAGTTTTCTTTTTTATCAATCCTAAACAAAGTTTTTCACGACTAATACCAACATTTTCCTTTTTTTTTTTTTTTTTATTGTTTTGGGCACCTTCTATTCTGATGGTGGTTATCATTATCAGAAGTCATATTAGCATCTGTCTTTGCTAATAAATGCTGTATGGTTTTAGAGATGCACACTTGAAACAGTGTTTATAGTTATTAGGTTGCAGATGATGAAAATTGGTTTGACATAGCACTTTTAGACTGCTTAGCTCAACTAGACATGTAACCAAGTGGCATATGTGACTCCACCTCCCCCCTCAAAAAAAAAAAAAAACCACATTGGCAAATGTATGCTGCAATTTTTGCCTATCAGCTTCTCTTGGGTTGGGGACCCATGTATATATTACATTCATTCATCATTACCAAGCTAGAGGTGTAGGTGAACAACATTTAAAAAAATGGGGGAATGTAAGATGGACCCAACTAAGTGTGAAAAATAATGATATGTCCCACAATGCAAATGCAACCTAACTTGGAACATACCCAACAAACAAAGTTTAGGGTTTCCTTACAGATGCTATAAAATGGTCTTTCCTAGGTCTATAAGATTTCTATGGATTACCTTCCCTCAATTAAATAATATCATATGTTGCTATTTTCACTGTGTATTTCATCATGATCATTAGTTACTAAGCAACATACATTGATCATAAGCAGCACAGCTGTCTATCACTCTAAATATATAATATACTATTAATTTGATCACTAATCCAAGTTCCAATTATGTTAACCATGCCATATGGCACTCAAGATTAATTCTCTCTCTCTTTTATTTTTTTGCAATTGGGAATTTCATTCATGATTACTGACCCCCTCGTGCAATTTGACATTAACTACTTTGATTCTATTGGACATTAACTATATACTTTTAAATGACTGATCACAATTGTTTTAGAATCGTATAATGCATCTAATTATGACTCCAACCACATAATCACCTAATTAAACAGTTCTAATTTTATCCTTGCATGCACAGTGTGTAAGCGTATTAAGATTAAGGCTTGCATCTTGTGGCAGGTGTCAACCATTCTCAATGTCTACGACATGTTATGTAAACTTCAACAAGTATTTATAGTTTTATTAATTATACATTTATTAGTCCAAATATTGAATTAGTGCTCAACAATCTTTCTCACGTAAAATCTGTTTTTTTTAGGTGATTATAGTCGTATATTATAAATAGCAGAGATAGTCGAGATAGTCTAGATAGCCAACCTTCTTTAGAATAACTGTGTGTAATTCTTGTTAAGAGCAGGTACGGATCCATAGCTTGGGGGAGTCAAGCGACCCCCCAAATGGCGGAGCAAGAAGGCGACGAGTCTTGACTGAGCAAGAAGGCGACCCCCCAGCAAGAAGAACGGTGACCCCCCCACCTGCTCGATGAAAGTCCTGGGCGAGATGCTGCAGCTGCAAGCCTGCAAGTCTGCAACTACTGAGCAGCTTTTTTTTTTTTTTTTTTTCTATTTGTTGCCTAACCAAAACTACGTCGTTTAGGCCATTTGTTTAAATTTTTTCTGAGCTTCTTACTCAAAACGGCATCGTTTAGAGCTAGGAATTAAAAACAAAACACACACCTGCTAAGTAAATCCCCAGCCCGTGTGCCCCTCACATTCCCAACCCCAAGTCCCCAACTCTTCTTCTTGAACCAAATTTCTCAAATCTACACAGACCTAACCCACCCCCCACCACCTACCGCCGATCCCTGGTGCCCGCCTCCCTCACCGCCGCAACAGGTCACCTACTCGGTCCCTAAAAAATTTTGCCTGCTCCACCTAACCATGACCCCCCAGGATTTGGATCCTGGATCCGTCCCTGGTTAAGAGTATAAGTAACTTACACATTAGTGGCTCTAATAACATATTGATCAACATACATCTTAAAAGTTAATTAAATTATTAAAGTTAATCAACATACTCTAATAACCTTGCATTGTTTCAAATTTTCAATGACGGTGTTGATCCAAAAAGAGAAATTGGAGAAAAGAAATAGTCATTGTCATCGAGTTGTGATTGATCGATTAACATGAAAGGGAAACAACAGTGACTGTTAATCATTCAAGGGGTAGGGAAGAAAAGATTTGATTAGATGAGAATAATGTAATAACTCAGCATAGTTTTCGATCAACTAATCAATTAACAACGTTTCTGGGTCAAGGTTGATATGTCGGCAGGAGGTACTAGGTAGGATGAAAATCGACACTTGAAAATATTCTAATTAATCAACTCAAATTTGAGTCACTTCTTCAAATTTAAAAAGGCTTTATTACACTTTGGTTACCTGAAATTTGAGCTTAATCTCATTTTATCACTTAAAAAAAAATTATCTCAATTTAGCACTTGAATTAAAAATTTGTTGCAATGTACCATCTCTGACTCATTTTATTTATACTTTTGTTAAAAATCAGTGCCGGCCCTTAAGGGAGCACCGAGTGCGCCTACCTAAGGCCCATCTTCAAAAAGGGCCCATAAATTTTTTTTATATTATACATATGTTAATATATATATTTAAAAACAAATTTCTACTGTTAAACAAAAAAAAAAAAACAAAGTTATAAGCCTACTTGCCTACAGAGGCCCAAATGGTCAAATCTATTGTTAGTAGAAAGAATTACACGGAGGCCCAATGTTAATTATCAATTAATTCAATTAATGTAATTCAGATTTCAAAAAACAAAAGTCTAGAAACTTTAAATTTACATCTGGCCCTTCATTATTCTCTTTTCTTAAAGAAAGAGGAAGTTTTACAGTGATACAGTCTTTACATCTTCCGCTTTAGCGATAATGCTCTTATTTCATTAAATAATATATTTGAACAGTTAAAAATATATGAAGGTATTTTTAGGTTCTTGTTTAATTTTAAAAAGTTAACTGAATTAGATGACAATGAATTAAAAAATTGTTGTATTAACTAAATTAGATAGTTTGATTTTATTAAAGTTAATGAAAAGAGTGTGATGTTGCTGCTATTTTTTCTTCTGTCAATTTATCATAGCTAATTTGAAACTATTATTAATGATTTTGTTTTTAGAAATATTAGAAGAAGACCTTATGTTAATGAAAGTATTATAATGCATTGATTCCAAATTGTCAATTGTCAATTGTTTTACAAAAGTTTTTTTTTTTCTACAACTAAAATTAGAGATTTAATTTAGATTTCACCCCTAAGCCTTCCAAAAGTCAGGACCGGCCCCGTTAAAAATAAGAGTGTTTTGATCTTTTCAAGTCAATTTTTTATTATGTCAAAGTATATGAAGTGTAAAAAAAATCATTTTCTTTTAACAATAGGAATTTGAAAAAGATCAAACCACTATTATTTTTAATAAAAATTTAAACAAAATTAGCCATAAGTGGTATATTGTAATAAATTTTTAATTCATATGGTCAATTAAAACAATTTTTTTTAAGTGGTGAAGTGAGATTGAGTCTAAAATTTAAGTGGGTAAAATGTAAAAAAGCCATTTGCAAATATTCTAATTAATCATCTTTGAGTAATTTCAAATGTGATCCCATTACATGCATTTTGAAGAAGTGACTCAAAGGTGACAAATGTCATCCTACATTGGCTATTTTACATTTGTCTTGGTCCTCAAAAAACAACCTTAATTAATTTTGTTGCTCTTTCTACTTGCCAAGTAGAGTATTATGTGTTTTTTTGAGTTAAAGAATTTCATTCAACTAACAAGAAGCCAGAGTCACGTTGAAGTTAATAGACCAACAAAAACATTTATTAGATCAAACGTAGTTGATAGACTCTATCAAGCTGTAGATAATTAAATGTCAAAAGTTATACAAAATCTTTTTTTCTTTATTTTTTTAGGGCAAAAAATCTAGATAAAGGGGAAATGTTAATGTTGATGTTAAAAATTTTCAGATTTTTTCTTAAGTTCAATATTCATGTCAAGTTCATATCTCATTTGGGAGTGTTTATCTTATTTTATCCAGGACTACATTGGTATGCTTATTTTTCGTAAAAATTATTAAGAGAATAATCATAATTTTGCTTGTGGGTGGTTGGGCTTTGAGGTGGGCTATAAATAGAAAATCTTCTTTTTCTCTGGGCCGGGCCGAGCTATAGCTTGCTCTAGCCCTCTCCAAATTTTGTATATATATCTGGCTTCTCTCATCCCCCTTTCCCTAACAGGGACCAAACAATTCATGAATTCAACATGTTTTTTGTTTTTTTTTTTTTATTTGGAAGAAAAAATTTGAAATTGGGACATCTCCTATATCGCAAAGAGATATATAACTATGTCAAAAACTAATATTTTGGGGTAATATTTTGTTGTTATTCTTCTCCTAATGGGAGGTTTATATAGGAGAAACTTAAAACTCTTACACAAAGTCAACTAATCTGTTTTAATTACAAATCTAACTTAATTGCAAATGTATAATTTTAAGCATCCAATTATGCAGCACATTAGGCAATTAACCTCAATTAATAACAAACGTTGACTCTACGCCATTAATGGCAGACACTCATTTCAACAAACTAGATTAATAGTTAGTTGGCAACGATTCAAGAGGTAAAATCATGACTTCATGAGTTTTCTCTATTGCTATTTGCTATATGTAGAATTAGCGTGGAATCTTAGCAAGCATCACGGGACGAAGTTGGACCCATACAATCTAACAGTGATTAAAAGCTATATATCTATTACAGTTTATTAATTTAAGCATATTTACAACAGTATGTTAATAAGTGACAACGTAATGTTATAATTATGAAAAAAAAAAAAAAATTATCGTCTAAAAGACAAAAACCCGCCAAAGGAAGTTAGCGAGTGCTGTGCAGGCCGTTAAAAAATATCCGGAGATTGTCGGGACACGCGAATCATCTTCTTCCGCCAAAACTAAACGAATCTTGTTTTGTTGTATAATTATAGTAATAATACTCACAAGTGGAAATTAAGAAGACTCAGAGCGTACACTTAGTCACTAACACACACACAGCTTATGGCGACGGTTTTTGGCAACCTCTCCTCGGCTTTTCTTCTGAGTCAACTCGGTATCTCGAGGCCTCATTTCTTCAAGCTCAGGCCTTGTCCATCGGTTATTTTCAAACGCTCTTTCGCAGCAAAATCAAACGGTCCAGTTTCTTCCGCCGCCGTCATGGAAACCACGCCAACCGTACGTTAGCTTCTTCTTTTCTTGCTTGTTTCTTCAATGTAATTACTTGAATCAATTCGCACAAGCCAAAATGGGAAACCCAATTTCAGGTGCTCTGTTTGGTTGCTGAGAAACGGCAGGAAAATAGAAAATTTTATAGCTTTTCTTTGCTTCCTCTATTTCCCTCAATAAAGTCCTAAAATTGTTTGCTTCTATGTTGTTGCATCACAACAATAGGATCCAATTGGGGTTGAAAATGAGGCCAAACCCAGCAGCAACATTTTAGCTTGCCCTGTATGCTTTGACCCATTATCATCGACCGGTGGTTCGGGCTTGTCCGTGTAAGTTGTTTCAATGATCCAACCAAAGCGTTAGAAAATGTTGCCTGCTTATTTATTCAGATTTTAATTGCATTGTATTTCTTAATTTTCTTTTACTTGCTTGTTGTTATTTCCATTTTTCATTGGTTAATTTGGGGAGTGGGCTTCTTGTTGTTTTTGATTTACAGTGAATCTGCTTATGGGTCTAGTTTTCAATGTAGCACTTGTAAGAAGACTTACTTTGGGAATGAAACACATATTGACCTGACAACAACAAGTAGCGCCAAGAACTATGGCGAATCACTGCCGCTTGCCACCGAGATTTTCAGGTATTGAAATTATATAGGTTTCAATTTTGGGACCCTTGTGTTATGTGGTATTCATACATCTCCACCATTGTGGTCAATTATTTAATTTTTTGTCCTCTATGGCATGGATAGAGCATGAACCTAGTTCAATTGATTGCATCTGCCACATTAGGTGCTTTCAAGCATTAGTAAAAGTACTTTCTAATGCCACATGGATATGTTGATTTGCATCTCTCCAATGTCTAGCGATTTTTTGTTGGATCAGGACTCCATTGGTATCATTCGTCTATGAGAGGGGCTGGCGTCAAGGCTTTACGATATGGGGTGGTTTTCCTGGCCCAGAGAAAGAGGTGAGATGATCAGCTTCTTTATATAACATTTCTTCCTTTCAAGGACCTACCAAATATTTTGCAGTCCAAGAAAAAAGGAACTTAACAACCTCCTTACAGCAATGTAACTTATACAATCTGTGGAAACTGGGAAGTGCTCTGCCAGATATACTTCATATAAAAGGGTCATTGGCGTATTGGACATTTCAAAGGAACAATATTAGTTTATTTTGTACATCTTATATATGAATATGAAGTAGTCTTCTGGTGTAATAATTTGTTGCGGGGGCTGATTTAGGATATATTATATGTAATAAAACTAAGAAGTTCCTACCACCAATGACCAATGGCAGACAATTGATTTTTTGAAAAAGAAGTGTAAAAAAAGTGCCCTATTCTGATCACTGCATGAAAAAATATATACCAGAAGTGTAGAAAAAGTCCTGCTGCTGCAAACCATGCAATGTGGTTCTTTGAAATGCTGAAAAATATAAATCATATATTTTTCATTGTGTGCTTGATTTGTCGTGCCAAAGAGGTTGTTGAGTTGATAACCGTGTTATAGTTTTGACTGCAGTTTGAGTTGATTAAGGGTTTCTTAAAGCCGGTCTTGGGTGGAACCATCATTGATGCTAGCTGTGGGAGTGGGCTATTTTCTAGACTTTTCGCCAAGAGCGGATTGTTTTCTCTTGTTGTTGCTCTGGACTACTCAGAGAACATGTTGAAGGAGTGCTATGGATTCATTAAGCAGGAGGAGAACTTCCCCACAGAGTACATAATTTGGAATTTTCATTCAAATTTAAATGATAAAGCTACTTAGGGATCTTTCCAAAATTATTTGTTATTAATTTTGAAAATTTATGCCTGATTAAGCTTGTTTTCTTTTAGGAACATAACTTTGGTCAGAGCAGATATTTCTAGGCTTCCATTTCCTACAAGTTCTGTTGATGCTGTGCATGCTGGTGCTGCCCTACACTGTTGGCCTTCACCATCGACAGCTGTAAGTATTCTTTAGATATGGTGTTAAACTGTTAAACCTAATAATTTTGCTTGCAATTGGCATCTGTAAGGCTGACATCTTACATTTTCTTTCTATGTTTTGATACTTTGGTAGAGAAATTTGTTGGTAATTTCACATTTCCTCTTTCACTCCTGGTTATTTTTTATGTTTTATATATCTTCTATATGTTTGTAGAGGAAACACATGATTACTGTGAAATTTTTTTTAAGATATTAACGGAAAAATGAGAGGGGGATGACTGATGAGCTCTATTGGAATCATTTACTGCAACTACTTTGAGTGCGGATGCAGTTTGTAGTTATTTATCTCCAAATTAACACGGGTATTGGCTTCTTTAAGTTATTTTTCTGGCTTGTATAATTGTATTATCACAAAGAATTCAAATCTGAAATTTTTCTGCACAAACATAGATCCCATTTTAAGGGAGACCATGGATTATTATTTGTTAATTGTGAAGTGTTGTTTCCAGTAGTCTATGAGAAGAAAGGTCATGATGTGGAACATCCATGCATCTCAACTTTCATTACGAATAATATCTAATTTCTCTTGATTGTTAATTACTAATATCAGAATGATTGCCTGTGGGCACTTTCGGTGTAGTAGCCCAAATTTTTTTATTTCTTGTAGAGCTAAATGTCTTTTTTTGGTTTTTTGTTTAACCAATATTTTCTCTGAGTAATTTGGTAGCTATGGTTTTGAAGGTTGCTGATATTAGTCGAGTTCTGCGACCTGGTGGGGTATTTGTTGCAACTACTTACATACTTGATGGGCCTTTGTCTTTTGTCCCAAATTTGAGGAATGTAACTCAGGTATACCTTTTCTACTCAGAACCTGCATGGCCCCAGTTTTGGGATTCTGCTCAATGTGCCTCATGGAGTGGATGGTTTGGGATTATCAATTTTATCTTACTGGGGTTTGATTTTTTTGTTTTGTTTTTGTTTCTGTTGTTCAAAATCATGGTTTTGTTTCTGAGGTTTTATCTTTTGTGAGACTATATAACAAGGGGAATGACTTTACAAACCCTAGAATAAATTTAATATGTACACATTGAATTAAGCTGTGCTTTAAAGGGTTTGGCTTCCTTTCATCATATTATGTGTTGCCTGCATCTGCAGCTTTTGATTTGGCTTTTCTTGTAGGGTATAAGGCAAATATCAGGCAGCCAAATCTTCCTATCTGAAGGTGAATTAGAAGATCTCTGCAAAGCATGTGGGCTAGTTGGTTTTACATGCGTGAGGAATAGGCGTTTTGTGATGATCTCTGCTACAAAACCCAGTTAATCAAGCATTCTTTTGCCACAAGGATCTCCCGAGCTTGTATAGGATTGTATGGGGAGTAGGCATTTGAATCTGTTTCTATGAAAGTATGTAATAAAGAAACAGTAAATAGTATACATACCAAAAGATTGATACAGGGTATCTTAATTGTTAAAAATAAATGAGGTTCAAAATGTTATAATATAAAATAAAAACACTATTTCATCAGTTTTTTTGTCTGTATCTCATCAGTTAGTATCCAAAATAATATGTATATGAGTCGGATTTTTAGTAAAAAAAACTGAACAAGTTATGATCAGATGCTATTAATCAAAACTCCTCAGGCTAAATCCGACTGCCGATGAACTTAAAATACAATCTAAATAAAGCCAAACCCAGAAATGTGGAATCTTCACTGCTAGGACATTTCGTTGTAACTGATTATATAGTCTCCTTTAACATGTATGCGGGACACACCACATAACAATAAGATCTACATGTTGTGAAAGAAAATATATATAACAAGTCTCATAGAATAATCTTTCTTAATTGACATCTCATTATTGAAGTGTTGTCAGTATAATGTCGTGGTAAAATACAAAGATTTCTCCCTACTAAGGGTCTGTAAACACATAATCACAATAGAACTGGCAACGAAACCAAGACCTATTCTATTCTCCTAAACCCTTCAGTTGGTTAGTATCGGAGAAGCCTTTTACGCCCTTTTCCGGTGCCTGTAATTTCTTGTTGAAGGTCAAAACAGGATGGATATATTGTTTCTGTACATTAATGATGTTTGGATGTGCTTGAATGGAGTTGTAATGTTCAGTCGAATTCTGAAAAGTCTGTGGTGGTCTACAGCAATAAGAGCTCAGAGTTATCTAATGCTTTGTGGACGTTGAGCCATTTTCTGCTTGCAAGATTACTCTGGGCTCAAATTGGAGAATGTTAACTGGCGGTACAGTAATGTCTGTTCATCATCATCATCATCAGCATCAGCATCAACACCATCCTCACCCTCATAGTCCATTTCAATGACAGTTCTATCATTCACATAAAGTTCTCTTGACTCAGGAAACTGAACATGTGAATTTCCTCCTCCTGTATGTGAATTTTCTAATTCTACTTGTTGCATCTCTGATTCTATTAAAACTTCCATCCGAGCCCGCTCCCTGTCTCTTGGGTAGGTGCAATATAGGAATGAGTAGATAACACAACAGAGAGCCATTGGAATTCCTATTGCTGTGTACAGTGCTTTTGCCAACGATGAAGCATTCCCTCTATCTGTGGCAATCTCTTCAGATAAAGTGGATCCTTCAGGAACTGGTTTATAACCATAAATGTGCTGAGCCAATATCCCAACAACTGGGGGAGCGAATGATGAGAGTATGGACTCAAAAGATCTGTCCAAAGCATATACATTTGTTCGGGCTTTCTCAGGAACTATCTCCGCAAAAATTGGACTGCATGGGGCCATTTCATCAAATTTAACACATTAGTCATGTTTTTTGTTTTCCATGATAATAAAGGGGCATTAAAAACCAGATACCCCTGCACCCCCTTTTCTCATAGCATGGAAAATACGTCTATAATTTGGATTTTCTTGATATGGAAATAACTATAAAATCTAGCAAATAACGTTGTTGCTACAGTTTTTCTGGTTACTTCTGATGCCGCTATTGTATATGAGCCTTCCAATTCTTCAGATACTAAACTAATACATTTATTCCAAAACTAAAAGCCTAATGACATTATTAGATGACTCATGCATACTTTAGATGTGGTGTAAGTGGAAGTTTTAGAGACTTACTTGTTTGCAGCTGGAGCATTCCAAGATATTAAGAATCCCATGATGAACAAGACTAAACCATGGATGACAGCTGTAGATGGATCATCGGGCAATACAAGCAGAAGAATTGCTGCAAGAGGGATGGCAGATGCCGAGCTTATCTGTGCTAGAATTATCCTTCCAGCATTTGGCAGACGCATGGAAAGGATATCCCCCATTTTACCTCCAAAGAGGCCTCCAAGGGAACTACCAATCACAAACAATGCAATGAGGAAAGCAGATTGCCCATGAGAGAAGCCAGTAAGTTCCAACCACATGGGTGCGAATGACAATGCTGACCAGGGAAACGAACCAGTAACACCCTGTGCCACAACAATCTGAAAAGAAGGAATTTTAATAACTGACTTGGATTCTTGGGCCAGTTCCTTGACTTCTGACCACAAGGAATTACTAGAATTCTGATTGCTATCTTTTGTTCTACCATCTGGAAAGCGAGGATCAGTGGCATAGAGACGGACTAAAACACCAACTATAACACTGATTAGTCCAACAAGATGAAAGGAAATCCTCCAACCAGGGATGCCCATGAATGTTAATGGAGCTATCAATATTGAACAAAGGCCGCCAATTATTGAACCAAGGTTGCCAGTTAGTTGAAGCCATCCAAAAGCTGTACCTCGGCTGCTGTCATCAGTTGAGTCAGCTACAAGGGACTGCATAGCAGGAGCAACTAGAGCAAGGCCAATACCATTCAGAGCTCTGGATATAGCCACCTAATCAGTAAGAACTTCAAAGTGAATAGAAAAAGCTGGAATGCTAAAAATAATGATACTTCTCTCTTTTTTCTTTGAAAACTTTAGTATTCACCTTTATTAAAAATTAAGTTCAAATTGATAATTTGGAAAATGAACACTATAATAAATTAACTCATGCATGGTCCTTAATTGGTTCTTTCATTCCTGATTTGATAGGGAAGGTATTAGAGGCTGAATAGAAGTGAAACTGTCAAATTCTCTTAAGCATGGCAGTAAGGCAAATAGCACTTAGGGGCATCATTTTAAAAAAGGATAAAACTAAAGGGAGTGGAAAACATCTGTTCATTTTATCTTTCAGAAACTTTCGTGATGAATCCACTTTTACTTTGTCAAATATATACAAATATGAACCACATAATTAAACTTCCACCAAATTTCAAATTCCGTGCGAGCTCCAATCTTTTTTCATTTACCCCCCTATCCCCCATATATTTTAGCTACTCACAGAATACATCCATTGCTTCTAGACTGCTAATAGAGTAGTAATTTCAACTGCACCTTTAATTCAAGTATTGAATCCATGAATTTTGTCATCACCAAACTTAACCATCTTCTAGTTTATGGGGTATCCTCATTAAAGTATCTGCTTGAGAGGTCAAATCTATCCAGAAACAAAAGAAATTGAAATTTATTCATAAAAACTACTCAATTGTGCTCAAACCAAGCTTTTATATCAACCACAGGTAACGTAAACAGTTCATTTTGCTATCAACTAAAGCAACAAAGAAACTTAATATTTGTCCTCCTTTTCTTTTCCTCCCCTAATCTTTTCAAGCAGTTCTCCACTTACGACTGTCAAAGAACATGCTACAAGTCCACGTCAATATTCCCGAACTCTTTCCTTTTGAGTTAGATTATTCTTCTCTTAGACTAGAATTTCAAGCATTTATATACTCTCTCAACATTTCCCCTAGCAACTCAAATTTCCACTACTAAATTCAGAGAAGAACCCATAATTACTATAAACAGCAATCTAATGGACAACAGTCAACTCTATCAAATTAAAGTTTTTAAAAACAACCCAATTGGCAACTTGGAGAATATCAGATTGGGGGGGGGGGGGGGGGAAGAAGATTAGAATTAGAGATTGATAGAAAAGCAAGGATATGGGCTCGTGTGAGTAGGAAACAAAAAATATCTATTCTAGTTCTATCATCAGCTATGGGTTCGAATCTAAGAGAAATTCTCGAGAATGTTTGCTACCCTGAAATTTTCTTGTCTTTCCTGAATGATAAGGAGAGGAAAAAAAAAATGGGACAAAAGAAAATGCCATTTTGGAGTTTTAATTGAAATGACAATCAGAAACGATCATCTAATGAAGGCACTAACTTTCTGTTTGGTAACCAATAAAAATCAGAAAAGAAAAGAGATAAAAATTCATGGTCATATGAATTTTCCGCTAATTTCATCCAAGAAAAACAAATCAGCCGCATCCAACTACACCAAATTGAAACCATATGACTAAGATATAGCTTGAATTTTCCAGTCGGTATAACTCAAAACAACAAAGAACACAAGACCCAGAATTCCACATTCCCAATTCGTTTCCTTTTTTGTTTCCCAAGCAACCAAACAAAAGTTTATACACAAAAAAATGAAAAGAAAAAGAAAACCGAAATGGGGTAATGTAGACTAAGAAAATACCTCAAAAAAAGTGGAGGAAAATGCGACGAGAAAAGTGGCGGCGGCCCAGAGAAAGGCGCCGAGGGCGATGACGTGGGCTCGGTTGTGACGCACGGCGAGGTAGGCGGCTATGGGGTAGCAGGAGGACTGCACAATGGACCTGAAGAGAGTAAGCGAGCCGAGCCCAGTTGGGTCGGTGTGGAGAGCCGCACCCACCTCCTTGTACACACCGGGCAGGAGAGACTCGTCCGCTCGCTCCATGATTCCGGCCAAGTTCACCAGCACCAGCGTCGCAGTCTCCGCCTTCAGCTTCATCTTCATCTTCTTTGGGTTTTGTGTGTGTTTCTTCTTCGGTGTTGTCAACTCTGTGTTTTGTGGTCTAGTCCACTATGGGGTGGAGGGTCAGTGACACGTGGCGGCCTTTGAGGGGATGGGTTTTGCCAGCAAGGAAGGCCGCGTCTGCTGCTCTTTGGCGGGCTTCAGCTGCTTGACCGTTTCTTATGCAAATCCAAAACCAAACCCATAAACTTCCGAAAAGCCTTTAAAAACTTTTACAAAGACACAAAAATGTACCGAAAAGTATTACTACATAGCATGTAAGGCCCAAGGAGTTTTGCAAAGACTTGACCAACAAAAAAAAAAAAAAAAAAGGAGTTTTTGCAATATATTTTCTTAACTTAGCAATTATATTCAGACAAAAACAAAATTAGCAATTATAAAAAAAAAATATATATTTTTTTTCTTTGGTGAATGGATCTTTCATTAAGCAAACATGAAGCCCAAAGAAAGAAAAATCAAGAAGACCACAGAGAAAATGGAGGAGCCCAAACAAGCATGCTCGAGAAGAAGGTAACATAGTAAAGAGAAAAAAGATACAATTACTTGTACTATTTATACTTTTTTGAGTTGGAAGAAATAAGTCGAATTTAGATAATCCTAAATAATTTTAGGACTCTTTTAATTGGGGCATCCAAAAATTGCAATATTATTTATACCTGAAATTGAAAAGAAAAAGAGCTCTTTGTGTAATGTATTACTCTCCAATATTTTGACCCAATTAAATCTGTCCCACCCTCTGTCTCTATTACCAGGTAGAGGCATGAGAAAGACCAAAGTGTGAGCACCAGACATAATCTCCATGGGGACTGGTGAAAGCACCCATAATCATATGCATCTCATATCATTGCATTTCCCGCAACTTGCAGCTCTCTCATTCTCTCTCTGCCTTTCACACACAAACAACAGAGACAGAGACCCAGACAGCCCCGGCCCCCACCAGCCTACTACTACTTCCCACGTGGACGTAACATCTCGCCCTACACGTGTACGTCCTTCCTTCTTTCCCGCCTCCATCCCAATCTCGAGCGCGTTCGACGCCTCCGATTGCGTTTTCTCCTTTGCCACTTACAAACGTGCGGAAAACCAAGATGAAGTGGTCCTGACGTCGTTTTCTGCGTCACATGCCTGTGATTAAACGAATGCTAATAATTCTTTTGTCTTCTTCTATTCACCTAATTAAACTAAATTTTCTGACACAGTTCTAATAATTTGTTATTTATTGGATGGTTAATCACAAGAAAAATTCCAATTTTTATTTTATTTTTATGATATTAAGAAGTTATGCTGTTATCTGACTTAGTTTTATTGTTAAGTTCAAGTGTTGGACATCGTTAGTTGGAACTTGGAATGAATATATTATTACTGTATTGAAAAAAAATTATTGTATATAGGCTATATAGCTATTTTAATTTGGTGAAAGAATCCAATTGCATCAATAATTTTCTCAAAACAAGTCATGCAATAATTAAGAACAAGAATACCGTATGAATTGACAAGATATTCTTTTCATGGAAAAGAATTACTTGTATTCTCCTTTTTTGCCTTTTCTTCAATTTTTAATCGATCAAAATAGTGAAGCAAAACAGAAGGCATGATAAGACTAGATATCAATCGAGCTAATGAAAGCCTGGAAATGCAAAGGAAAGATTCTGGGAATCCACCAAAAAGTAAGGGGGAAGTCTCAAACTTTTTTAGATTACTATATATTATTATTGTAAACTAGATAATTTAAAAGAATATAGAGAAATGTAAGATGTGAATAAATGAAAGCAATTCTAGCTCTGTTGTGGAATCAATGTAAAATGCAGAATTTGTGCCAAATGTGAAAGTATTCAATAATCTCGAGCATTTGAACGCCAAATACTCTTTCACATTCTATATGAATTCTACATTTTACAACAAATAATTTTCACATGAAAAGTATTAGCAAAAGAAATGAAAAACATGCAAACCCACAAGTATCAACTATCAACAAGGTACAATCATCACACCCACGTCCAACCATTTCTACGATAATTAAATTTAGTTCAAATAAGCTTTTGGGATTAGCCCAAACGGTAATGGTGAGTGGGGATTAAGGTTAAAATTAGGCTAAGTTCAGAGTTTAATTTCCTCCAATATAACAAAAAAAAAAAAAAAATCAGTTCAACCGGCATGTTCATATATCTTCATCTACATTCTACAATAATCAATCACACTCATTGACACATAGCTCGCAGAAAACCTACAGTTGCTTCGCGGATGCAAAGGTTTGCACTATTCAAATGTGTAAGGTTCAAACATTAACGCAAATTTTTTTAAGAGAATTCAAACTCGTTAGCTAGGTAGAGTAAGGTGCATGCATGTTAGTATGTTACTCATGATATGCTCCAAATTAAAACGGTAGGAGATGGAATAATGTATATAGATTTATAAATATTACTATGTATCTTGTAAGTGGCTGAGCTGGCTGGGTGGCAACGACCCTGTAGCTGCATCTTGTAGAATTCATAAGAGAAATGTATATAGGTATATAGTGGGGAACATGTGGGGTTCATGAAAATTACTTCAAACCCGTTGAGGCAGACATGGATAGTGTCTCCATGTCGATCTGCAGTGAAACCTACGTACTCAAACCCCGCCAATTAATTATTTTTTTTTTGAACTACTTCTATTATACATGCATACCTTCTCAGATCGTTTTAATTAAGCACTCAAATCTCTCTCTCTCTCTCTCTCTCTCTCTCTCTCTCTCTCTCTCTCTCTCTCTCTCTCTCTCGCACAGTACGTAGCTAGATTGCCAAAAAAGTTTAATGTTTTTTGGACCAATTAATTTCAATTGTGCTACCTGTTGTATATATAGCATGAACTTTAATTTTTTATGGTATTGTTGTATTTGTATAGAGAAATGCTAGCTATTTTTTTAATTTATCTTTTTTTTTTTCAATATTCTCTTTTATTATTTTTATTTCACTGTATACTGTGTTACTATGTTATGATCAAAATCATTCATTTTTAAAATAATCATTTACAGTCATTGTATATTTGTATCTATGCAAAAAAAATAATCAAATCGAAAATCATCATTTGGTTAGGTAATTGTTATGTCTGTTTTATTTTGACCACCACTTATTAATTTGATAATAATGATCAAATAATTTTCGATTTAGTTAATTTTATAAATATAATATTTAAATAGTGATATAAAAAATTAATGGTTCCGAAAATGAAAAATTAAAGGAGAAGGTAGATTAATTGAAAAATGAAGCTAGTAGTCTTCTTTTGTGTATGGACCTTATAATATGTGGAAATGTAAGAATCGTTGTCCCTGCTTGTTATGTGGGATAAGGGGTGGGACTGGACCATTTTAATTAGTCCAATCACATATTTTGGAAAATCAAAATAGAGTCAGAATTTGGATTAAAAATAGTCTAATTACATATTCTAATACATGAGATAAATTGTATAAACTAATAAGTGGGGATTAACTTATTCTAAAATAAGTAGTACGTTATAAAGACATTAACTATTATTCTAACATTTTTTACCATGATTTTTCAATATTTTATTTATTCATATTAAGGTTTATTTTATGCCTTAATTTTAGTAACCTAAAAGTTGTTATATCTATTGGTAATCTCCAATTCAAAATTTTTTTTTTATGGTATTTGTTTGACTGTTGATTTTTGTTTTAGTTATTGTTCTTTTGCTTCTGCTGGTCTTCCCCACAGCAGTCATCAACTCATGTTAGTGTACAATTAGTTGAAACCTTCTAGAGCCAAAGAAGGGTCAAGGGTGCGACCAAATTCAATTTTTATAATTAAAACTCAATACATATGTGCAGAATAATCTCGACAGTAACTATAAAAATATAATATTAATGCAGAAGAATTATTGCAACAGGGAATACAATTGGGATTTGAATTAATTCTTAAACATACTTTTCTATAAGTAGGCGACTTTGGCCAACCTGCTTACCTAATGGAAAGTTGGAGTAGCCAATATGTGGCTTTACTCAGTTTAGGTGTTGTTTCCGAGGATGGACTTTTCTCTAGTGGGCTACCTGACTGTATCAGGAAAGACCGAAAGAGACATAACTAAGATGCCAATTCCTACATATATATATATATATAGCTTAGGAAATTAGGAATTTGGTACGTGCTTTATTGACATTCATTATATATATAGCTTATGTATTTCATCTTAAATATAATAAGATATAGTTTATAAAATTTATTATGCATTATAATTTAATGATTGAACATGTTTATATATATATATATGCCATTTAGATGCAAACATCCGCACATTTGAATTCAGTGCCGAGCGCTTGGTGCATTGCTGGACACTTATAAAAAATATACTACTGAGTGCTCAGCAACATGTTCACACGTTTGATTATCTACACATAATTGAATTTATATACAGATTAATAGATATATATATAGATAATTACAGATTTGATCCACTTATTTTATAGCTAGTTCAATTATGATCAACGATTTTTTTTAAGTTCAGTTTTAATTAGTTCACTAATTGTTTCAATTGTTCAATAAAGGTTCAAATTTATTATCTCAAATTTGTCTCGCCTTTTACCTTATTAAATTTTAGTCAAATTCAACAAACATATACTTGTTTTAAAGTTATGCGTCTTCTCTTTACAAATATATATATAAAAATAATTGGCCCCAAATTAAGTACTTGAAATTACCAATTTTTCCTAAAAAATTTTCAAAATTTTCAAATTTCACCAAATTTCAATTTTCTTTTATTCTAATACTCCAAATTAGTTTTTATGATTAAGAAATGATAAAATATAACTTATACTTCAATTATAATTGAAGTAAACACAATAAAAATGATTTAAAATCATAACTTAAAAAAAATCATGAACCAAAATTGAACTATGTATAAAATAATTGCACCAAATTTATAATTTCCTGATATATATATATATAATATGTAAAGTATGCATCTATTTAAATTTCGGGTTTATATAGGGTGCTTAGCCCCTCCGCTAACTGCTACACAAGGTCCCAAACCCTATTCTAGTATACCTTTATAACCTGCATACAGCATACCAACTAATTTTCAAAGGGAATTCCAGTGGTACCACTCGATCTGCTTAGACTTTATTTGTCAGTCAGTCTAGGGTATCGTTAGTTATGATGTAGGGAGTTTAGTAGCTTCGCAAATAGTATTAATTAATAAAAGTTGTTGAAAATGTGCATAGGATCAAATATGAGTATGAATAAAGACCCATATTGGTATATGTGGTTCTAATCTCAGTTTTTCGACTTGTTTTGATACCACATGTGATTTAGTTAGAGTAGGCAATTCAGGTATTTGTTAATTAATTTTATATTAAATATTTAAATTTATATCACTCAATTTAGTTTATTTGCATATTTAACTTAATCATGACATTTAAAAATTTTATTGATTATATTAGAGTGAATCGAATTGACTTTCGACCTACTTAGTTTTATTCTAACCTTATCTCGCCCACCTTCATCACTTGAGCTAATCTCAAGAACTTTGACACTTATAAATCTTAAGAGTAAAACTCCACATTATATATTTATTATTAACCACTTTATCTTGGCTATAAGTCGATATATTATGAAGCTTACCCTTTTAAGTCCAAAATTATAAGGCAACGACGGTCCAACATCGCAGGCGGGCGGGTTGCAACAGCAGTCGAGTCCTGTCTAAGCCACGAGTTGTTGGTTGGAGTCCTCAAACACCCACTTACGTCATCATACAATCTTCTGCCGTCATGGATTGCGTATACCCAAACATGCACAACCACAAGGAATAAAATAGAAAACTTGTTTTAATAGTTTTTGACTTTTTGGTGAGAAAAATTGTTTATTAGTTTCCAAAAGAAAAATAGTTAAGAGGAAAAGAGGCTCTTAACAGATCGAACAAGTCGAAAAGCAATCAGCACCATCTGATATAAAGTCTCTTATGAATGATTGACTCTTGATAACCAAAAAACTAAAAAGAAAAAAAATGATGATTAATTCTTATTCATATATGAGGATTGAGGAGGGTTAAAGTAGTCTCTCTCTCTTGGCGTGCAAAGACACACAAATCCCAATAAGCTTATAATTCAACCTTAAGCCTGATTCATGCACATTAATTTTCCTCGGAATCCATCATGTCTTTTTTTCTCAGTAATCTTGTGCATAGTTAGTATATAGTCCCAATTATGACTATTAATGTTATAAGAGAAATATTATCTATCTTTTTAAATTTATTTATTTTATTGATATTCTCTTTTATTATTCATTCCAGTAATATATAATTGTTATCAAATAAATAAATAGTAAATTAAATTATTATCAAAATTATCTGTTTATTTTATCACAGTGATATAATCAAACGATTTTTAATTTAGTTGATTTTTTATAGAGATAATCTTCATGGTTTGATCTAAAAAATAAACAGTTTCGATTATAAATTTACATTGTAAAATTAAAATAATAAAAGAGAATGTTGATAAAAAATGTAAATTTGAAAAGGTGGATAGCATTCCTCGTATTATAAAACTAATTAAGAACCACAATCAGACAGAATAAAAGGTAAATATAAAATAAATTTCCAATGTTTCTAAATTAGTCTAATTTCGTAACTTTTCAACACATTACACATGAGCCTCTGCTTTCTAATTTAATTAGTATGCACACAAATTAAAACTTGGCTTTTTCAGGGATAAAAAAATCATTTGTGGAGCTTGTAATTCTAATGACTAAAAACATTCACTGATTCACCCCACATGGAGTTGATTAGTTTGATTTTTTTTTCATTAAATACCTTTTGATAAAAAAAATAAATTAGTTAATATTAAAAGGGCACTTTGCAGATTTTACAATAATAATAAAATTATATTTTAAATTTATTTCATTATGTAACGCTTGCATTTGACGCTCATATGTAAGTTTTAGTTCGTAACATTGGATGAAATATATTTACATATATAACTATTATTCTGATGTAATTGTCAGATCTAAGCGTTTTGGATACTTGTATTGAGTGTTCGTGAGCATTGGAAACCCTAGAAACTTTAGAGATCGAGATAGAGTCATAGAGATTGATGGAATTTGAGAATTTGTTGTTGTAGGGTGAAGGGAGATCTGTGGGCAGTGTGTGTGTCACGTGAGGCTGAGGTCTGATGAGCTGAGGACAAGTGAGTGAAAAGGCAAATAGGTAGAGAGATGTGGTGAAGTGAAGCACATCATTGCTAATACCATGTTATTCTCTGGCATGGGCCATGAGCCACCATAATTCCAAACAAGACGAGTCACATGTCACCACACATCCTCTCCATATGTCCTCCTCAATCCTCATGATATTCCAAAATCCAAAATCCCATGGCTAATATAATTATCTCTCATCCTCATCATCATAATTTTCTAAGAGTATTATTATTAATTTTGTCATCGAGTCTCCCTAATTCAAATACTTCTACATTTCTAAAAGCTAGCTGTCAAATTAATTAATCCGGCCGCAAATAATAAAACTAGTTGTATCAACATTATTGATCGCACGTACATCTCTCATAATTAAAATAGAATCCATATGGGAGTCACAATTAAGTAGCTAGGTTACACCTCATTGAGAATAATACTGGAGGGATCAACTTAGTATAGCATATTATATGGTTGTTGGTTAGTACTTATTCCATATACACATATTAATGTAATTATATGGTAATAGATAAATTAACAATCATAACATTAGGTTAGAAATTGTGATCCTTCTAACATTTTTTTTTTGTCAGAGATATTGTTTTAGTAATATTGTGAGTTTATGTGTTGTGAGAATTGTGTTTAATTAGACACAAATTTGAGGGAAACTAAATGTTGGAATAAATTGAGACGTACGAAGTAAATCTTTATATGGTAAGTAAATGTTGTATATTTAGTATTACTCATTTACAAAGTAAGTCTACTCCTCACCAAAGTTCCAAACTCGATCAGTATATATAGGTATAACCGTATAACTCAATATGATCTTGATTTTTTCTTTATTTTGACTGTCCAAATTATTAGGTTAACGGATAATTAACCAACAGAAAGAGAGAATCCAAATTCGAATTAATATCATTGACTTTTGCATAGATATTTACATACCACTACTAATCCATGCATGATATTTACATTGCGCGCAACTTCTAAGCGGTTTGATAACCACTGGAGTCTCAATTGTTGAATTGACGTGTGTGGTTCACAACTTCACATGCCCATTATATTTAACTACTCCCTAAGGAAAAAATTAATCTATAATAGAGATCCGAGCTGATTTAGCATTTTATGAAATATGTTTTAGAAAAAATTAACCTATAATAGAGATATGAGCTGATTTAGCATTTTATGAAATATGTTTTATTTTGAAATTAGAGAAAGTTTTATGTAATAAAATATAAGAGGTAACATATGTGCCATCACAGTACATTCTTAGGTTGAAATACCAAATTAGTCATATCATATTACAGGGATGTTTCTCTCTTCCGTATCCCCTAGTATGGTTTTCATTTGTTAACTATATAATGCGTTTGTTAATTTTTCTCCAATGCAGGATGCATTGAAACGGTCTTTTACATCTCTTATTTTTTATGCATTTGAATCTTGCAGCAGAAAATACCTCAATATACTATATCAACTAATAAGTTTTTAGGGTGACTAAAAAAAAAAAAATCTTAGGGTTGGCCTCTTTATCTCTAATCTCTCTATTATTTCTTATCTTTCTACCCTCCCTCTTTAGTTAAATTACTGTTTATATATGGGTTCTTAATTAATTACTAAAATTGAAAACCCTTAAGAATCTAGTTTTTTAACGTAGCTAGCTAAGCTAAAAGTAATAGGAGAGGGATTTTATTTACCCGAAAAGGGGTAGAAATTGCAGTAATGAGCATATAAAGATTAAAGACTAGTGATCGAGGACTCTTTCAGGATCTACTTTATGATTGCGGCAGGTAAGGATTCCCCAAATCTTGCCACCAACAGCTCCATCATTTCATCTATATTGTTTCTAAAGTGCAAGAGAGATCATATTACACAAAACATGAAACAACCATAATCCATAATCCTTAGTTTGTAAATTGTAAAAGCTACAAATGAAGGTAAAAAGATCTAGCCAAAGTGGAAAGAAACATACAAAAACCAATTAAGAACTACAATGCAATTAGAGATCATATACCAATTAATTAAGAAGCCTTACAAGGACAAGGACCTTTGGGTAGTACCCATAAGGCTATAAGGCTAGGTCTACACAATCCCTTCTCAACTACTTGATCCCTTCCTATGGACAAGGACCTTTGGGTAACACCCATATGTCCGTACTAAGTTCAAGCAAAACTCATAATTTTTTTTTGTTAAACAATTTATTATATTATACATTTATACTATCAAATTTTGATCAATTACAACCATGTGGAACATATATAATTTTAGTACGTAACGGTACTAATTAATTGATTAATGAATATATAATATATACTTATCATGCATGAATGCATAGATTATATATATATATATAACTTGTCAAATTATCTACTAAAAAAATATTATTCATCCTAAATAAATATAAGATCAATAAACGCTAACTATTCATATAGCATTGGCTTCGGGAAGTCATTTCTTAATTTATTCGAGAAGGCAATTTGCCTATATTCTGATTCTATATTTTTATATATATTATATAAACTATAAAGTAACCAAAGCACATAAACTAAGCATATAATTAAAGACTTTAAAAAGAAAAATAGGAATGAATATATACTTGTAAGTTGTAATACAATAAATTAAAGAAAAAAAGTACCAATATTTCTGTAATCATACCCTCTTTAATCCGATCGAGCTACGTATTGAAGAAGCTATGATATAATGATACCTAGCTAAGTAGCTATATATATCTACATATATAATATAATTAAACTACCATGATGGCTCATTATATATTTTCATAGGTTAAGTCATTATAATAGATTCATAATGAACCCGAAAAATTTATAATCATGCTGCAAAATGATTAAGTGGTGACTAATAAGGTTAATTAAGAACAGAATTATGCTGCTAATTAACTTCTCCATAATTATCACCACCACCATGGCCATCACGGCCACCTTCTCTTCAAGCTAGTCTGAAGGACAAATCCATGAGTCAACCGTGGGTTCAGTACCTCTAGTAGTAGAAACAATGTTATTGTTCATCTCCAAACACTTGTCTGCAGGGTGAAACTGATGATGATCCGATGAAGAAGAAGCTGCATAGTTAATAGTGCTGTTTGATGATCTTGATGAAATATTAATATTCCCATCCAACGGCCTCAAGTGGTCCACTAGTACTGATGATCTCCCATCGTTGGATCCAACTCCAGTACCGGATCTCCAGCTACCACCATCATCATATTCATGATCATGATCCGTACTCCTCAAAGGTAGTACTGTATGATCCACTGAAGCTGCAGCTACATGATTGTTCACACTACTGTATCCATGGCTCATACCCAATTGATCTCCAAAGTTGGACACATGATGATCAATTGATGAAGAGTGGAATGGAGGTGGTGGCTGCTGCTGTGGATTAAGAGACTGATGAAATGTGAGAATTGGGTTGTTTTGCATGTTGTTGAGCATGTCATGGTGATGTTGATGTTGATGATGATGATAAGGCAACTGTTTGGGAACAAGGCCTTGTTGTTGATGCTGATGACTTGAATTGATGATGAAATTGTTGTTCATGTTATTAGTATTAATACTAGTAGTAGTAGCATCAACCATGGTACTATTGCTCAACATTAATGAAGATGAAGAATTTGAAAGAAATGGCTGGTGGAGGACCTTTTGAGGCGAAGGACGTAAAGGGTAGAGAGGTCCCAAGGCAGAGCCGAAGATATCGAGCCTGCTGCGAGAAAAGGGCGACGTTGAAGACCCTGGAAATGGCGGTGCCGGGATCCCGGTGAACTCCTGCACCATTGCTCGGAAATTCGATGTGTCGGTGGTCAGCACAGTGGTCGGTGCCCTCCTTGAAGCTCTGGTTCTCTTCTTTGAGTTTCTGGCTGCTGATGATGAAACTCCTCGAGCTTGCTTGGTTTCCTCTTGGGCTGCTTGTCGTGACTGAATCGATGATGATGGACCCGGTAGTGCTGATGAGATGGGTTCGGATCTTGGGCCGGATGATGATCTGGGTCCTGTTGTGGTGTCTAGGTTGAGGAAGAAATTGGGATTTGATGATGATGGGTTTGGTGGTTGGGATTGAGACAATGCGTGGAGATAATTGGATGAGAGATCAAAAAGTGTATTTGGTTGGTGGTGGTGTTGGTGGTTTCCGTAATGAGAAAGCAGCGGAGGGTGTGAATCCGCGGACGAGCCAATAAAACGGGTTGGATCAGAGTTGAAGAAATTGGGTTGTGAGTTAATGTCTTGGTCTTGAATTTCTTGATCATCACCACCACTTGAAGATTGCATACTTCCACTGTTACCAGAATCCATAGCTGCTAATTGCTAGCTAGAGCTTAATTGGAAATTCTGAAACCTCAAGGGAGATCAATTAAAGAAGATGGGGATGAGAGAGAGAGGGGACAATTATGAGGGTACTGAAAAAGGAGGGATATGAAGTGAAGGAATAGAGTGAATGATATGTATGTATATATGTCTCTCTCTCTCTCTCTCTCTCTATCTCTAGCCAAGAACAGCTTTTTTAAGAGAGAAGGAATATTATATCTTTGAAGCTCTGGATCTGAAAATGGAAGCAAATCTTTTCCTTGTCTTGATCAGTTGGAGCCTTGGAGGTGGCAGCCAAAGTTACTATTAAAAGAAGAGAGAATATTGTAACTGTGTGTATGGCTAGATCTTATGATGACTACTATGTGAAAGCAAGCCTGAATAGATAGAAGAGGGAGAGGAGGCTGATCTCTTTTTGTTTCTTTTCTCTCTCTTTTTTTTTCCTTGTTTTTCTTTTGGGTTCTGATGAGATCAGGGAGGG
Organism: Dryas drummondii; assembly: GCA_003254865.1. Lineage (NCBI taxonomy): Eukaryota > Viridiplantae > Streptophyta > Magnoliopsida > Rosales > Rosaceae > Dryas > Dryas drummondii. The sequence goes on along the minus strand of QANW01009953.1, from coordinate 1,084,715 downwards.
TACTTCTTTTTGCTTCTTTTTTGTTGTGAGGGGGGGTGCTAGGGTTTCAGAGAAGCAAAAGAGAAATGGAAGAGGAGGAAAGGTTATTTATTTAAGCTTTTCTAGCTGCTTGGGGATCATCAGAGACAAAGGAGGCCTAAAAAAACTTAGAGAAGGATCCATTTGGTCCATCTCTAGAGGAGAGTGCAAGAGGGGGTCAGGGTGGGGTCGCCATTGGAGTAGGAAAAAAAAGGTACCGGTGGCTGGCAACGGGTCAAACTCAAAGTGAATGAGAGAGAGAGAGAGAGGGGGGGGAGTTGGCCAAGCTAAGATGTTATATATGAATGTGAAAGCTATGAAGAAAGCGATATTATGAAAGTTAAAGGTTGGAAATATTATATAATACAAAATACCCAAAAAGAAAAATTAGTTTAATTAATAAATTTTTTAAAAGTGAAATGAAATGAAAGAAGCATAAAGAAAATAGAAATTAACAAGTACATACACAAAGGAAAGAGGTTGGCTAACAACTAAATTGGGTTAAACTAGAAGTGAGCGAAACCACGACCTCCTCCTCTAGTCTCTCAGGCTTAGTTTCTCTCTAGACTAGTCTCTACAAGCTAGCTAGGAATAGTATTCACCATTTTGAAGTTTCTCCTTTTGCCTATTGAAGAAGTTTCTCCCTCATGTTTACACGTACAGTACAGTTTGAAATAAAATTTTAGGAGACTTTGTATACGTACATACGTACGTTGCCAGCTGGGAAAATAAAAATTGACAATATGGCAGACAAGCTTAATTTGGTATTATAATACTGTATAATGGAAATTACTGTACGTAATATAGTGAAAGTTACAATAAAAAAAGAGAAAAAGTAGGATGCGAGAAAGAAAAAAAAGGTAGGTGACTTACTGTAGATATTCTACTTCAGCCATATATTGACCAAGTCCAAACTTTGAAATAAAAGTCCAAGTTATAATTGAGTTACTGAAGAAATCTTTTACCTTCCTTGGTAAAAGATATGGTAGACAACCATAATTAAGCAGACAACCACAATGTTGTAAACCCAAAGTTCTACCGCATTTTGATATTCAAAAAAATTAAGAAACTAAGAAGGAATTAAGGATATGGTAGAACAAATAGGAAATAGGGAGCAAGTAAACTAGTAGAGGAAGTCTTTTCCTTACTAAAAAAGAAGAGAAAGAAATTGAGATCTTCTTCAGTAATTACCATTTTAATTTTGTTTGACCCAATGAAACCTAATTTAACGATGATCAATGAAGTAAGAATACCAACTATACAGTCCACACCTTTATTAATTTCACTTATATTCTTTTAATTTTAGAAGAACTAAAAATGGTTGGCACATATGGGTGGATGCATACTCACAAAAATGCTCAACCAATGAGAGGATGATGGGTCGATCAATAGAGCGAGGAGGCCTTAAGAGTTAAGGGTAGGTGAAGTAGGCAAACATCTTGGTTTTTTTAATTTTATAAATCTCTTATATACTTAGATACTATATATATGTTAGGCTCAAGTACTGTACATGAAGGGTTGATAGCCCCATTTTTATGCACTACAAGAAAAAAAGGTTTGGGCGACGAACCTAGTTCCTCTTCCAAGGCCAACTTTCGTCACCCAAAAGTTTGGGCGACGAACTGAGTTTGTCGACAGTTTAGCTGCCCAAGCCATGACGCCCAAGATTTTGGGCGACGAATCAGTAAATTTCGTTGCCCAAAGATACCTCGGGCGACGAATTAAATTCGTCTCCTAAATCATATTTTTCCTCGCCCAAAACATGCTTTGGGCGAGGAAAAATTAGATTCGTCGCCCAAAGCATGTTTGAGCGACGAAATTGTCCGTCGCCTAACATGATTGGCAAGAGGGATAATTAATTTCCTCATCCGAACATGTTTTGGGCAACAAACAATTTCCTCGCCAAACTTTCTTTGGGCGACGAACATGACTATTCCTTGCCCAAAATATGTTTAAGCGACGGAATGATTCGTCGCCCAAACATGATTTGGGCGAAGAATAATCTAGTTCGTCGCCCAAAGCATATTTAAAAAAAAAATTGTTTTTTTTTTGTTTATTTAGATTATATATTTAAATTTAATATTAAAAAAAAAAACTTTATTCAAAAACTATATAAAACAAAATTAATAAATTTATATATCAAAATATCTATACAAAATAGTAATAACACTAATGGTCAATTTATTCTAAACTAGTAGCATCACCATCATTCATATTTGACGAAGGTTGATGAGAAGATGGTGGCGGGACAAACCCAAGTATTGCCACACAGGTATCGCCTTGGTTAATGCAGCATACAACGCCTCCTTCTCCGCTCTCTCAGCTCGTAAGTCCTCCTGCAACTTCTTCACTTGAGCGGACAACCCTACGACGACTACAGATGGCTGATAAGAAGATGAAGACGAAGACGAAGACGATGATCGAACATCACGAATCCGCCCATATCCCATGCCGCGTATTTCCTTACCGGGCCTAACACTCAATGAGTCTATCATAATACGAAGTCCGACATCGGGATCGGGTACTGGAATCGACTCCAACGGAGTACCCGGAGGGTGCTGCTCGGCCAAGCTCTCCAAATATATTCTCGAATTGGCCACCATCTCATCCTTCAAAATGTTATATATACAAGTAACCAATTAGAAAAATAAATATAAAAAATTGTGAAAAAAATTAAAATATAAAAAACTAACATGTTTTGCCTTGGCCGCATCACAACCGAGATGAACATAGATATCCCCGAAAGTGTCTATCTCCGGAATTTGCGACCCACTCTGAAAAAGAAAATAATTTTGTCAAAGACTCAAACAATATTAAAGAATATATATGTATTAAATTAAATATTGGCGTACCCAACGTTGCGACTCCACTCAATAAGAGATGGACGTCGGACCAATATGATGGTTAAACGGCTTCCATTTCCGATTTCTGGCGTTGGCGACCGACTTTTTCTGTTAAATATTAAGCAAATTATAAATGTGTTAGTGTATGTATACAATAATAGAATAACAAAACAATAATCGATTTTTTAAAGTCTTAAAATGGTAAAACGTACCAAAAACGACGGGCTCATGAAATGATTGCACAAAAAACGCCACTGGTCATACCACTCTACCAACTCCACAGGGGGTTCGCCAATGCCTCAACTGCCGACGAAAATCCCTTGAAATGCACGTGTAGTTCGTGCTTCCATTGTCTGTAGAACTTGATGAGTAAATCTGTCATGTACGTGACGGTGAGGGGATCATCCATTTAAATGTCAAAGTTAACCTGAAAAAAATATTAGATTGTTATGAATAAAAAAATATTAGATTGTTATGAATGATCAAATTTATTGTTTTGAATTAATTATTGAGCTATATACTCACTGAGATGGAGCGGATCACTTTGTGTTAAATCTCTGCCGACAATTTTTTCCAAGTGGTTGCAACCATGGCGCACTCGGCACGGATAATAGCCCCCACATCGTGCGAGAACAAACTGTCAACGTTAGGATCTAACGGTTGTCAGCCGTTTTGCACACACATGACTGGAATCTGCGCTGCAGTACTGCGCACGATCTGAGAAGACTTCAACCCACTACATGGTCCCCTCGTCGCAGTGGATGACGTACAGTAGATGAAGTGAAAGTAGAAGCGGAAGCGGTGACCTTACTAGAGCGGTGAGATCGACGGGCCCTCCGTGGCATAGAGGGGCTCCAGTACTCGAGGATAGCTGAACTACATCATTGGGAGCTGACTCTATTGCCTTCCACCTTATAACTAAATTATATTTCTCAAACTAATTAATCTACATTTTGTAATTAAACTAAATTTTATATTTAAAAACTAACAAACTAACTAATCTACGTACAAATTACCTAATAAATTTTATAATTAAAAAACATATAAAACTAACTAATTATATGAAAACTAATTTGTTATCTAGCAAAGAAAATATCAACAAACTAATTTCTTTAAGAACAATGATAATGATTAAACTAATTTATTCAACACTAATAAATAAATTTAAGAATAAAGTAAATACCACCAAACACTGGCAAAAAAACATTAAAAAAGCGATTGAGTCTTAAGTCTAACCTGAAAAATTTCCCTCGGTATTACTATTCCCCTGGCCGCTTGCACTTGATCCCTCTAAAAAAAAAGTTGAAGTTAATGAACAGGAAACACAGAAAACAGAAAAACCCCCAAATAAAATAAAATAAAAACCCACAATTGGGTGGGTTTGTTGCAGGGTTCCAGTGAGGTTTCTGGTTGGGGTAGGGATTGCTAGTGGGGATGAGGGTTTCAGGGAGAGAGAAAGAGGAGGGGTGGGGATGAGGCTGGGCGGGGACATGGGAAGGAGAGAGAAAGAGGAAGCCGAGGTGGGGATGGGGGTTTCAGTGAGAGAGAAATAAGAGGGGGTGGGGATGGGGGTTTCGAGCATCGGCGAAGCGACGGCTGGGCGGGGATTGACGGGGATAGGGGTTTCTGTGGGGATGATGGTTTCGGGCAAAGAGATGAGAGAAAACAAAATGAAGGAAAAAAAAAAAAAAAAGAAGAGAAGAAGAAAGCATCTTAAAAATTTCGAGACTCTTAGGCGACGAAGCATTTTTGTCGCCCATAACGTTCTTGGGCGACGAACTAAGAATCTCCTCGCCTAAGATCAACTTGGGCGACGAACTGGTTCGTCTCCCAAACATTAAAATATATGGTGGGCTTAATACCGTCAAAATTTTCAGTTTTTGGGCAACGAAGAATAAATTCCGTCGCCCAAAATGGTCTTGGGCGACGACTTTCCCACTTCGTCGCTTAAAAGCTATCCGAATAATTAATTTAAAATAACTAAATATGTTGTTAATTTTATATAATCAATTCTGTTGTTAATTTTATATAATCAATTTATTAATTTTAACGATCCGAATCGTTCATTTATTAGTCCTTCACTAAAAGATCATCTTTTCAAAAAATCGGTCAAATCAGAATTCATCTAGCCGTTCGATTATCATTATTAAAATCATGATTGTTCATAAGTTCAATCTCTGATACTTAACTTCTGAAACTTTGATTGAGCTAATTTTTTTGCATAAATGATCTTTGAATGAGAAACTAATAAAATGAACGGTTCGGATCGTTGAAACACACAATCAATATATGAGATTATATATATAAATGAACGGTTTATATATTTGAAGAATAAAATTTCATTAACTCTTTCATTGAAACCTTGTCGTTTCAATAATTATGAAGAGCACAACGAGATTACAACGATCAAAGCCGTTCATCATCTATGTTAAATCAGAGTTCCTATACCCGTTCAATTATTATTATAAGAATCACGATCGTTTATACACCCTAAACTCCAAACCTAACTTCTACATCTCCGATTGAGATAATTTTTTACATGGATGATTTTTGAGTGAGACACTAATAAATGATCTGTTCGGATTGTTAAAAACACAATAGAAAAGTGAGCTTCTACATACAAATACACTTGAAGAGTATAATTCTATTAGCTTTTTCGTTGAAACTATGTCGATTCAACAATTGTGAAGACTACAATGTGATTTCAACAATCAGAGCCGTTCATTTTATTCTTTTATACTAAAAGATCATCCCTGCAAAAATTCGGCCAAATCGGAATTCCTCGGCTTGATCGATTAGTATTAGAAAATTCACGATCGTACATAAATTCGAGCACCGTTACATAACTTTTACATCTCCGATTGTGCTAATTTTTTGCAATGATGATTATTGAGTGAGGAATTAAAAATTAAACGGTTTGGATTAATGGAAACACGATCGCATTATATGAATATAATCTACATAAAATTGTACAAAAACAAAAGGCAATGAGACTTTGGTTCCTCACCCAATGTATGGATCAACTATGGTTTGGTGCGTGATTTGAGGCGAAGAAATATTATCGTCGCCCAAAGTATCTTTAAGCGTGGAAAATTATATTCGTCGCTCAAACCAAGATGAGATTAGGCGACAAAATTTTTGTTCGTCACCCAAAGTTTCTTTGGGCAAAGAATTTTGGTTCGTCTCCCAAAGTTTCGTCGCCCAAATATATTTTTCTTGTAATGATGATTCACTTTGGAACCCCTGAATGTTAAGGCCATCCTTGCAACAAAGTAGCGCAAAATTCCCATCTTGGTACTATTCACTTTTCAATAGAAAAACAAATTTCTGAATAGAAATACTCTATTGTGATGTTAAAATTATGATATTTTCAAATTTAAAATTTTCAATGTAACGAACAAAAAAAAATAAGAAGAATGAAATGTTTTGGTTTTTTAAAGTTTTTTTCCTTTATCTATTTATTTATTTGAGGGAAGCGGAGATCGAACTTAAATGAGGAGGACACATTCTACCGTCTTTTCAACCTGGCTATACCAACAATTGCTTTTTTTTTTTTTTTTTTTTTTTTAGGGTATGTTTTCCCAAAATATATATATACAAAAGGCTTTTTTACTCAAATACCATCTGAACTATAAAGGGTGTGCTCAAATACCACCCAAACTTTTTTTCTTGCCAATTTACCACATGAAATTTCACATATTGGCCAATTTACCACCTACCGTCATTTTAGTTAAATTTTCTGTTTATTTCAAGGGTATTTTCGTCATTTATATAAAAAAAGCATTTTAAATATTAAAAAAAAAAATCTAATTAAACCCCCTAAAAAAAAGGTATTTCCATTTTCTATTTTTTTAGTTTTTAATTTTTTTTCTAATTATATTTTAAAAAAAGTTTTTAAAATAATAATATTTTTTTATTGTATTCAAGGGCAAAATGGGAAGTTTGGGAAATTTTTTGATGATTTAACAGAAAAATGGATGTTAGGTGGCAAATTAGCACATATCAATAATTTCAGGTGGTAAATTGGCAAGAAAAAAAGTTTGGGTGGTATTTGAGCACACCCCCTATAGTTCAGGTGCTATTTGGGTAATAAAGCCTATACAAAAAGTTGGTCGGTTTTAAAAGTTCTGAATTATATTCGCTATGTATGATTATAGAAGAAAAAAATACATATACCTCAAACTTCCCATTATCTTTGATATCCAATATTATCCAGTAGGACCAGTACTATATTGTTCCCTCTAATGTATATAAGTTTTCTCACAAATTTTAACAAGAGCTTTTAAACTTGCATGATTAGGTGCTTAGTGCCTTTAATTAAATAACTCGCTTTAGAAAAAGATATCAATTCAATATTCACCTTGAAAGCTAAGGCCATACATATAAATTGAAGTTCTAACACATTTTTAATACTTTAATCAATACTTGGTTATACAGAACCTTTCGTATATGACATTACTGCTTACCTGATTAAAATAAGAGAATATCCCAAAATAAAATAATTATGTGGTGTAGAGGATCACGTCCTTGTCAATATTGTACACATTAATTTTATTCTCTTGAATGGCTATTGGCCTGCCCTATTTACAAAATCAAATCCTAGAGCTTGCGTCTTCCATGCCCATACGGAATATATATATATATATATATATTACATGTTATTTTGTAATGATGTTGCAGTCTCAAATCTCAATTGTACCATTTCACAGTTGCTGCCATTCATACCTTTCCTTCTTCTTCACATACAAAATGGCATGTGATTTGAATGTGGCCGGCCTGTTGGAAGTTTGGAATTAACACAAGGGTTTCCGCTAAATGTTTGCACACGTGATGTTGGAAAGTTTTATATTGGGTGATGCATATCAAATGTAACCGTGTGACTCGTTTGATCTAATACATAAATTGTTAATTATCAATTTAAAATATTTAGAAGTTAGAGTATTTAATTTAAAATAAATTTGTAATAAGTAAAATAGTTCAAAAATATTATATATATATTTTTATAGGGAATGAGGCCTCTCATTTTATTAAGACCTCAAATTATACGCTTTCATTATATATTATAATGCAAAATTTTACTTTTCAATGTCGAAAATATAGGTGGCTTTAAGTACGCACCTCCATACGTACACACTTGGAAGTTTTGGATGCATAATAATTAATATGTCATAGAAAACATAAAATGTAATAAAATTGAAATTGATGAGGGTGGGTTATGGGTTTACAAACTTTACATGTGGGAATTGGGCAAAGCCTAAGGAGTAGGGGTGGGGTGGTCTTTAACTGCTAACTACTAATGGCATTATTGGAAACTGGTACTATCCTATGTTACAAGTACATTTGCTTTATTGGAGGTACTAAATTACTAATTAATGTCCACAAGTACTACATACTCTAGGGCTCTAGGCTCGCTAAGCTAATTATTCCAGCCTTCTTAAGACTAGACATACGTAGACCACCAGCCTTTAATATTCTTATTCTTATCATCTTATCACAACCTTGTATTCCTACATGCACCCATACTTTTTTGCTTTCTTTCTTTCTAATTAACCAATAATGTTAATAAGGGCTTTTTTTTTTTTTTTTTTTTTTTGG